>JAIMZG010000679.1:0-28495 GCA_020466075.1 Colletotrichum coccodes
CCCAATTATCCTCTCTCTCACGACATCCCACCTTGAACTTCGATACTACCTGCTGATCGCATAGCTTCTTCCCCCTTGGAGCTACCACCGCTAGCTATCCACAGCTGACACCCAACAACTGCAACAAGTACTTGACTAATCGTCGAATTCTCTGTACGCTCCCGGATCCCTCGGAGATTTGTATCGCAGCCGCAATCCACGGGACCACCACTTACAGTGCTCGATCCTTGCGATAGTGCGGTTGTCGTCGTCGTCGGCCGTCTAAGCCTCCCTCCCCTCCCTTCCCGCCCCTCGTCGCAACCCGCCATTCCGCCGGTCTGTATGTGGCGCTGCTCCCCAACAATCCCAGGCTCAAGCTCTCTCTCTCTAATTCTCAGGTGACAAGACGCCCAGCCGCTCTCACTCCTTACCTCAACTCCCCATCCGCCATCCTTTAGTAAAGACCAGTCTCCATACTGTGGCCTTGCATCGACGGACGGTTTTGTTGTTCACAGCCCAAGTACACTTCCAACTTCGAATATTGTTCTTGCTATTTAGGTTGGCATTCCTTGGCCGCCACCAGCCATCTTCCAGACCCCAGCCCTAAGTTTATACTTTAGTTCGCGTAGGTCATCATCTTCTCCAACTTTTGAACCCCTCCACGCCTCTCACTGAAAGGTCTCTGAGTCTTTCCATCTCTACTACGACCACCAGCGCAAGGCATCCTCCCGCCATACGCGCTCCGCCTGCTTGGTCACTCTCACTCTGCGCCCACCTTTCATTTCCCCGTCCAACCCGCCATTCCTTTGTCAACGCTTAACAAATTGGGATGCCCCTGCTGACCTTCCCAAGACCCCGTGTCAGCACCACCAAAAAGAGGGCATTGACTGACGTCGTCGACTGATGCCGGTCAGTTTGAAACCACAAACCTCGGCTTTGCGTCGACTTTTCACATTCCCACGAAGGTCCCTCCTATCTAAGTCGAGTAGCCGCCTTGCGCAATCGTCTCTAGCTTCTCAATTCAGACGGCGATCCTTGGTTAAACCGAGTGCCCGGAATTTTAACGGCCCCTCCATATCGTCAAACTGCAGACAATTCCACTCACCCGGATCAAGACAGTCAACGGGCCCCTTCACACCCCTGGCCCCGCGTGTCTTGCTTCAATCTCGAATCGACTTTGTCGTCTACTCCGTCGCCGTCATCTCTGTGTGTCTCTACAGCGTGTTGTATCAACAACTCCCTTACTCCAACACCGTTGCCGAGACCGAAACCCAAGCTTCAGAAACTCAGTCATCAGACACCATGGCAATGGAAGTGCCCCCCGGAAGACCGGGAAATCTTACCCCGGAGCAAGAAGAGAAGTTGCGCCAGTTGTGGAATCTCATTCTATCTCTAGGAGAGGATGCCAATACCGCGACTGCAGACAGCGCATCTGCCAGCATAGCCCCGAGCGAGACGTCGGCTGCAGGAAAAGGCGAGAAACCCAAAAAGAAGCGCGTTTCGCTTTTTAGTCGTAAGGACAAAAAGGAGGCCGGGTCAGCAGGCCCATCGGCTCCTGTTCAAGCTACCATTAAGGAGGATGGAGACGACAAATACGGGCAGACCAAGCAGTTTCAGGAGGCTTTGGCCAACCAAAGCCCCGAGGCTCTGCGCGCTACGATATGGGCCATGGTCAAGCACGACCACCCGGATGCCTTGGCGCTGCGTTTCCTAAGAGCGCGGAAGTGGGATGTGGAGAAGGCCTTTGTTATGATGATCTCTACCATGAACTGGAGATTAACGGAGATGAAGGTTGACGAGGAAATTATGAGAACTGGTGAAGCTGGTGCTTTGGAGGCCTCAAAGAGCTCAGATGCCAGCGCAAAGAAACTTGGAGAGGATTTCATGGCCCAAGCTCGATCAGGCAAGACTTTCATTCACGGCCTCGACAAGGCAGGACGGCCAATCTGCCAGGTTCGAGTGCGTATGCATAGACAGGGAGAACAATGTGAGGAGAGTCTCGAGAAGTACACTGTCTTCTTGATCGAGACGGCACGCATGGTTTTGGCTCCCCCTGTAGACACTGCGGTAGGCTTGCCTATGAATTGTTGGTTTGGCTTATACTGACGAGCTCTAGACTATTGTATTCGACATGACCGGCTTCTCCATGGCAAACATGGTAAGTACTCGTATAATACTACTTAGCGGAGCGCTCCTAATTATTGGTCTAGGACTACACTCCTGTCAAGTTCATGATCAAGTGCTTCGAGGCCAATTATCCCGAATCGCTTGGAGCCGTCTTGGTGCACCGCGCCCCTTGGGTCTTCCAAGGTTTGTTCTCCCTGGAGCTTGGTTGAACAAGGTAACTAAAAATGAGCAGGCATCTGGAAGATTATCAAGGGTTGGCTCGACCCTGTCGTGGCAGCCAAGGTCCACTTCACCAACAACGTCAAGGAGATGTCCGAGTTCATCGCGCCGAGCCAAATCCTCAGGGAGCTTGACGGCCAGGAGGACTGGGATTACAAGTACGTGGAGCCGGTCGCTGGAGAGAACGACAAGATGAAGGATACGGCAACACGGGACAATTTGGTATCTGGCAGAGAGGACCTTATCCACGAGTACGAAGAGACGACCCTTCAATGGATCAAAGAGGCCGGAACAGACAAGGAGGCTACGATCAAGGCTCAGCGCGAGGAGCTCGCCCGCAAGCTGAGAGATGACTACTGGAAGCTGGACCCCTACATCCGCGCCAAGTCCTTCCTCGACCGGACCGGTGTCATCCAGGAGGGCGGAAAGATTGATATGTACTCCAAAGGAACCCCCGCTCAGTCTACCAACGGCGTACCCCAGGTCAATACCTCGGCCGATGACGTAGACTAGAATCCATCGCAACGGGCATTAGATTCCTGAGGGATGAACACGCAAATTATGAGGAAGAATTGGGACTACAGGAGCCATAGGCTGTTGCATTATGGGTTGTGACATTCCTGCTACAGGAATTGAAGACGAGGGTGTCGAATATACCATGATTGGCTGTTTTTACATCTTAGATTTGATATCCTCAAAGAGAGCCTTGAGCTTGTCCATATCAGTCTGCTGCTGGGGCCAGCCGACGCCGAGACCCTCGATCTCGTTTGGCTTGGGGATCTGGGCTAGACGTCAGCATGGGGACCTAAGGTATTGGAAAGAAGATTTACCATATGGAAGTGAACCTGTAAAATTTTAGCAACCGGGACAATGGCTGAGCAAGGGGCGCCAAAACTTACGTGGTCGACGACTTGGTGGGCGATGCGGCCGTTATTCTGTAGGATGTTGTAATCCGTGGCGCCGGTTGCGGCAACCAGCTTCTTCACGACGGGCTGGAGGCGCTTTAGAAGGGAGGAGGTTGTAAGACGTTAGGCAGGACGTACTAGGATCTCGCTGAGGTGCTTGTCGGGAATATCAGACAGCTTGGCGCCATGGTGCTTGGGGATGACGAGCTGCGAGGATGATGTAAGTTAACGACGAATAGGCACAGGCGTCCTTGAGATGAGACTTGACGAGAGTAGCTTACAGCATGGCCACGGCTGAGGGGATTGATGTCGAGGAAGGCCAGAGTCTTGTCGCTCTCGAAGAGCTTGAAACAAGGGATTTCGCCTGGAGATGCAGTCAGTTCATGGTTCATTTTGCTCAGTGACGGGGGGTTTGGGAGATGATTTTGAATCATGTTGGAAGAGGGAACAGAAAGTGAATCATGAGCAACCTTTGATGATCTTGCAAAAAATGCACGAGGCCAGGCTGGAAGTCATAATTGATGGTATATGGTCCGGTGTTGACAATAGGATATAAAAGGAAGTGGGTTTGTTATGCGATAGGAAGAGAGGGAGAGAGGAGAGGCAGGTTGATCAAGTGGTGTAAGAGAGGGATTGATGGAGATGCATGCGTAGGGCGGGGATACGGAAGCTGAGGAAAGCTTGTGTGGGGCCCGGTCGTCCAAGCTTGAAAGGGTACTTAATGAGCATATTGGGAACGAATATTTGGAGTGGGACCTCCTATCGAACTCACCTCTTGCCTTTTACCAGATGTGACCGTTGGATGGCCCAACAGACTCCATTCCACCAATCTTTGGCAACTTCTCATCTGGACTCTCCAGGTTCGAATTTTTGTTCAATGTATTTTTGGCACTTGTTTCGAACTGGAACGATCTGGCTAATCGTTTGTATATGCTTTTTACTGGGCGCTTGCTTGAATCGAGACGCAGCAATGGAAAGAACCAGCTTGGGTTTTGCGGCTTGGCAGCTTCGCTGTGTCATCTTCGCAGGTGCAGTGGCACCACAGCACAGCACTGAGAATCCGTGAGCTGCACTTTCAAGACCTCCCGACCTTGGGGCTCTGATCCCTGGCAGTATTGTCGTCATACCCCCCTCTCTCACATACAACACACAACTGCTGCCCGCCAGGTCCGTTTTTCCAGCCACCCCACCTTGGAATGGCTGGAGGTAACTTGTGTAGTGAATCCCGGGCGAAGCACCTCCTAGTAAGGCAGCCATCCACGTCAGTTCAAGTTGTCTGCTGTCTCACTCTCGTGATTTACATACTATCTTTACCGTAGCTTCCTGTGATACACAGCGCGCGCCTGATCGACCGCTTCACTTCGGCCGTCCTGCAAGTCTTGCAAATTACCCTAGGACTCCCTTGTTCAGGACTGCAGAAACTGACCACAACATTTACCAAGAACTCGTCACAACAAGAAGAATCCTGGCCACCGCACCAATCTAACATCTACCGTTAAATATCGCCACCATGACCCGATACAAGAGCACTCCCCTCTACGGCGGCGCCTTGGTCGCAGACCTGCCCGACAAGTTCGCCGACGTCAGGTTCGTCTCTACCCACTTTCCGTTGCGGTTTTCTACAGAGTCTCGGCTCTGCCAAATACACTCGCTGACGATGTCCCCGATCGAACAGTAAACTCCGCGAGGTCCCCGACAACCAGGAAGTCTGGATTGACTCGGACGGCTTCACAAGTATCATATTCGACATCACGGAGCGCGTCGGCCCCGCCGGGAGCAGCCCCGAGATCGACGGCCGCGCCATGACAACGCACCTCGAAGAACTTGTCGGCGAGGATATCGATACTGTTAAGGTGTGGAACACGACCGAGACGTCCTTTTCGAAGCTTAGGTACGTAAGACCCGATGCCCTCGTCCCCTCTTGGTCCCCGGCGCATTAACGCCTGAAGACTTTCGAAAAAGAGGCACAGAAAACTAATGAGAACCAAACACAGCCCCGACATCCCCGCCTACACCCTCATCGCAACCCAAACACCCCATTCCAGGTCCGGTTCCAAGTCCGGCTCGGCACCCGACTTCACAGCCGTCATCCTGACGCTGCTCCGTCTTGAGAAAGAGTCAACAGACATCCTGGTCACCATCAACGTGCCGCACATCAAGGGCGAGTACGACGAGGCCGACGTCGACCTCGAGCTCGGCAAGCAGGGCAAGCTCATCGGCGATGCTGTGGAGTACGCCGCGCGCATCTGGGAGACGTTCAAGGTTAAGGATTGGACGCTGTTCCAGGAGGTTTGAGAACATCGGCGATATAAAGATGAGCCGGCCAGGGTTTCAGAGGTTGGCGTGGTTTGGGAATGAAGAACCACGAAAGGGTTCGAACGATGACACCGCGCGGGATGCTACGAGCGGGTGAGCGGGTGGTACACTCTATCTCTCCCTTGGGCAGGCGTTTGGGCATGGCTAGGAAGTTTTGGCGCGAAGAATGTAATGGACTTGGGTACGATGAAGATAAGCTACCCGCCGTCTAACAGTCTGCTCGATACGCTTCGGATTACTTTTACGACGAGATTAATCAAGTTTACTGGAGAAAAATTATAAGCTATGCTCTACAACCAACTCGAATGAGCTCTTGGAGGATTACATGACTACAATGTCAAATCAATAAGACGAGAACCAATCTTGCTGCCGCTTGTCTCCGAAACCGACGCCGATTGATCCTCCAAGTTCGGAGTCATCCGGTCGCTCCTATCCCGTTTCGCCCACTTGTCCGCAATAATCTTCATCACCTCCTTCTGCGGGCTCTTGGGATACTCCTGCTTGACCACCTTCATCTGCTCTCTGAAGAACTGCTGATACTCTGACGTCTTGCCCACCGCCCTCGGCGTAGGCTTTGTTTGTTTGAGCAGGGCCTTACAGGAGCCGCAGCGGTGGCGCTCCGGGTTGATGCTCTTGGAGTGGCGCTTGTACTCGAGCCCGCACTCGACGCACTCCCAGACGTACTTGTAGTCGATTTGGTATGTGTGCTTCGTCGTCACCTCGATGCCGCGGTCGCCGAAGCGCTGCGAACACTTGGCCGCCCAGGCCTTGAACTCCTTGCCGTGCGGGTTGCCCGTGACACCGCTAACCATGAAGTTGGCCAGGTGGCAGAACTCGTGCGCGACGACGTTGAGGAGGCGATGCTCGTCGTCAATGACCTTTTCCGCGAGCTCGATAGAAGCGTGGTGGCGGTCCGGGACGGACTTTTCGGTCCCGTCGGTCAGTTTGCTGCGGATTTTCTCCCGTCTCCAGTTGGCTCTGCCTGCCGTGGTGTTTAGCTTAGCCGACCAGCTGATCTTGATTCCTCCAGTAGACTCGGCCAGAGCCTGGAGCTTGCCCTGTGTGATGGTGTGGTCGAGTTCTCGGAGGAAGTTCTGGGCCAGGTCATGCTTTCTCTTCTCAAACGCCTTCTTGGTCTCCTTCTGTTTGGCGCTTTCTGTCTTGCCTGTTTTTGTTTTGGTCGGGCTTTTAGCGGGACTTTTCTGCGCCGGGAGCAATATCAGCTTCTGAGGGGAGTGCTCTTCATTCCACTCGTCCACAAACTCCTGGCTCCAAAATAGGTCTACACTAGGTCTGTGAGGCGTCTTTGGGATGCCAGGGAGCTTCTTGGGGGGGACCAGCGACTTGGTAGATGGCCTGGGTGGTGTCAATGGCGGCGTTGTTGGTGGTATATCATCTTCGGTGCCGTTGTATCTTCTTGATTTTTTGCTGGTGCTATAATGAGGCTATTAGCAACAGTTTGATGGCGATGAACTACTACAACTTACATGTTCAGCCGACGAAGAGCGCCGGTCATATCGTCAGTCAGGTCAATGGCACTAGATTTTGGCCGTGCGGTGTCCTGACCAACAGTAATCCCGATACTCTGTACTCTCATTGATGAGTCCTGCCGAGTCTTACAATCCTTTGGTGGTTTGAGCTTCGGCATGTCGATCTTTGGTGTAAGCCTTGGAACCCCCGGAAGTCTCTTTAGCGTACGTGCTGTCTCTTGCTGTCTCTGGCCCGGAATTGGTCGGTGGAATTTCGACGAGGTCTCTCGCCCAGAGAAAATTGGCGCGTCATTCCCTTCGAAATCTGATTGAGAGTCTCCCATAAACTCCGAGATGTCGGTGATCTTTGTCTGCTCGTCTGAGCTATTGCTCGATTCATCCTCCACCTCCTGCGATGGCACATCTGTCGGCGTCGTGTCCCGACTCCTCGTTCGCAGCTCGCTCACGCTCACGCCTGGAACCTTCCTAGATCTGGCTGGCAAATCGAAGAGGCTCTGCCCGTCGCTCTTTACAAAAGCCCCAAAAGACTTGAGCAAAGGGTTGTCTACCTTCGCGCCGAGTTTGCGGCGTCGTACAACCGTCGCTGGCACAGTGGTCGAGCTCACCGAATTCCTCGCCCCAGAACCCTTTCCTGACGCATTCCAGCGGAGAGCCTCCTCTTCGAGCTGCTTCGACGGCGACGGGTCGTCATCATTTCTGCTTGTGATATCTTGTACTGGTGATATGGAGGGCCGGCGAACTTGTTTACTTCTCTGGAAGACGACGTCCAGGTCGGGGAATTCGTCTTCACTGGACGAGGCAAAGTCGACGTACCCGTTCATTATAGAATTCTCTCGGCAAAATACTGTTGCAGGTCTTGACGTAATTTCAAGGTCGCAGGTGGCTCAACTGTGCTCAGAAGTGGTGTAGAAACGCATTGTGGATTGGTGCGTGTTTCCGTTGCGAGGGGCAACAGTTGAGTAAGGTGTGAACGTTTTTGTAGAAGACTACCTAATTGGGCTTAACACTGGGCGGAAGGCACCTGATTGGATAACAACGGCCAAAGGCACGTGACCACACAGCGTCATGGATTGTAGAGGAACTAATGCATGATGCATGTACTAAGCAACTTGTTTATGGATACTTTGAAGTTGTCATCAACGAATAACCATTAGCTATTGTGGGTATGCAGAACAATAATGTACATCTGTCAACTTATCGACTCACCGGTATAATGTAGAAAGTATCGACTATCGAAATGCTTTCAGACCACGGTTCGGACAAAGAACGGTCGCGTTCGAGGCTGTCAGGAGGTCGACTGATAGGCCCGGGACCCCCGGCATAGTTGATGCTTGATCTGTACACCCCTAGTCGTAAACCGATTTATTTTTACGGCCGGAGGAGACCCCGGCACCCCTGGGTTGAATGGAAGGGTGAATATTCAGAACCATCGATGAACTTTTTAAATGGACAGCGCTATTGATGAGGAAACCATCATTCGATCTGTAGAAAGAGTTACGGTACAATCGAAGTTGTGGTCTGAGTGAAATCTGCTCTTAGGAAGAGTGACCCAAAACGCTGGGCTGCAGACCACCGGCACGCACGGAGATTGGATCCTTTTCCTCCAAAGGAAGTGCGCAATCGCGCGGCTGCAATTGGAGACTTGACAGGAAGCGCGCATTAAAGACACGCACGTCTAAGGAGGTGCTTGAAATGAAAGCCCCACTGCGTACTATGTATGGCACTGCACAGTAAAAGTCTAGCGGTATTAAGATGCTCTCAGAATGGAAATGGGAAGCCGCGCGCGAGGCAAAACGGCGCACAATGGCAGACAAACAGAGGAGACAGGAACTAGGGCAATCCCACCCGCTCGAAACAATACAAGAACCTTACAGCGTTACCATATTCTACTAGTGCCATCCGAGACAAACAAGTCTGCCTTGGATCCAAGCTGACACAGCACAGTGTTCCCAAGACAAAGAGAAGAAACGCATCGGCTTGTTTCTGTTTTCTGTTCAACGCCGGCGGGACAAAGCAAAATGCGCCCCTGGATATCTTTGCCAAAAGAAATATTGAGCCTAGTCAAAGGGACGCGCATCGAACCGTTGTCTGATGCGCCACAAAAGCCATTGGCCGGCACTACCAACCACCAGCATTAGACGCAGCCCCGCCGTCGATCTGCGGCTCGTCGCCTGCTTAGCCTGCCGCTGGGACGGGCTGAGCTTGGAATGCTGATTCATAGGAGGAGGAAGACGGCGTGGGCTGTCGTGAGGTGCTTGTCGGTCCCAGCGAGAGCATCAAAATGTCAGACCGTCTTAGCGCACGGCAATAGTGGGGTTTGGTGTGGAATATCTATATGCAAGATGTCCAGAGGCCGACAGACCGGTCAAATGCTGAATGGATAAACATTGGGAATGGATGGCGTTGACGGTTCGTCATCGGTTAGTGAAGGAATGTGAATACTAGTAAGGTTTGGCGACGTCCTATAAAAACCATTAGGGGACCCGGCCTATAGCGGCTGGTAAAAGGGAGGTGGTAGGACCGAAGAGTATCTGGAGTTCTGGACGGACCAAGGTAGCGAGGCGCTGCAGACAGGGCAGCTCCCGTTGGAGCGCCGCGCTATTGCTTAGGATATGGAGTGTGAAGGCCGATGACTGTCGGTGGATTGGAGACGGCGTGGTGACAAGTGAGTTAAAGGACGTGTGAATGACGATATCACTCACGTTGGACGAGAGCGTGGATAGCGCAGCCCAAAGAGGGATAATAGACACTTACGAGGGGGCCAGCATGGCAACGCTAAGGTGCCAGCACTGTGCCGGGGTTTCTGAGTTGACATGATGGAAAGATGGGAGGCAGATTCTGATTGAGTCGTTCTATGCCGGTACCTGCATCCGACAACGCATCTACATCCGCCTTCAAACCCACAGTGTTGATTGTTAGCGTCCTATTCCGTCTCTGGCTTCCAGCAATTCCCTGCTTTTTGGTCTTTTATTAGCCCCGGCATCCCCACTTCCCACTCCCCCATTTCGCCCCAAACATACGGGAGCTCCTCAAACCCTCCGGAGCCGCCCTGGCTCGGTCGGTGGGCTAGGCGAATGGGTTGCTGACATTGTCAAGCTTGGGGCCAAAATTGGCACGGCATTCTCGTTGTGAGAAGTCAATTACGGCGGCGGCATGGGTTTAAATCCCGTCTTGCCGACCTGTACAGCGCTCCTCAATCTGGATCCGGCACATTGTGATAACAGCGGGAATGCTGCTGCACCTAGGAAGCTTCCATGCTCCGACTCGATATGGAGCATTCTGTAAATAAAGTGTGGACCGGCGAGACAAGCAATGGGTCCCGCGCAAGGGCTTTGCGTGCAGGTTGGATTTTGCGCATCGTCATGGAAACATATCGATGAATCGTTCCAGCGTCTTCTGCACCCGCCGTCCTCCCGGCATAATCCTTTTCGTCATTGATGACAAGGAAGGTGGAGGAATGAACGAGAGCTTCTCATGCTATGAACCACAGAAGAGGTACCAACGGTTTTGACGAGATACTGAGCGAAGCAGGTTGGTGCGTCGAGACTACCAACCGCAGCGGGTGTCACTGGGTGAGTTCGATAATCGATTTTCGGAGCCAGCATGGCATTGTCTGATCCAAGTCGCCATTTCCGTCAATGATGTCCTGGCGGTGTTGATACGACCACGTTTGCTTGGCCGGGTGTTACGAGTGCCATCTCGGTTGCCAACATGCCGCGTCTCTGATGTGACAATCGGCCCAACCAGTACGTATACCGAGCTACCGGGGCGCTAGTGTGTATCTGAAGATAGATCAAGCGAGTCGAGAGTTGAGAGTGGCAAATGCTTACCTCAGCGCACCCATTGCGCTGTGTGCGGGGCAACATTGGCAATTGGCCGGCACGACCTACAGCATACGAGCTGGAGATCCTGGGGCATTCATTTGTCAAACTCGTACCCGTTAACCCTTAGCCCTCTACCACACCACCAGTAAAGGCGCGCATTGGCCGCACGCCCGCTCAATTATGAAAGTCTGCTGTCTAAATCGTGTTCCGGTCCCTCACTGGACTAACATGTCCCCGACGACGAGCAGCGGCCGCGTGGCGTGCAGTAGTCCTCCGGCCCGGATGTGTCCACTTGAAAACACCTGAGAACATCCGCCACGAAACCTGATTGTTCCCCATTCTCGAGGCATCTTGTAACCAAGTAAAGATGGACCCGAGCTCTTCTCCAAGCGGCCAAAATGTGTTGAATTCTGTATATCTTTGCGTACGAGTCGTAGCTGATATTTCGCTCGAGCCAAGACCAAAACATGGAACGACCAACTGAATTCCATGCAGAAGAAAAAAGGCGGATACATCCCCTAGGCTGACATTGGACATTGGAGCGGAACAGGGCAAGTCCATCGACATGCAGCTGCAGTCGCAGTGCATGCATAGCGCAGCGCCTTGCCTTGAGATGAAAGCTGGCCCACCCACGTCCGTGTTGATCCAAGTTTGCTCCTCTGCCTTCTAGTGCCTCGATTGAGGCCAGATAGATGATGATGGCAGGATCAAATGTAGGGCCTCAGATACAGCGCAAGGCCTGCGGACAATCCCGCCCAAGGCCGAGAAGCGTCGTGCTTTGCGTGCGATGTTGAAATGTGCGCCTGTGACAGACATCAGGCTAACGAGGCCGCCCAAGGCCCATAGAGGCTCTCAGAAGACAAGTGGATCTGGGGGCGAAAGGGGAACAGCATGGTGCGAAGCGAGACGCGTTTGACAAGTTAGTGGTAACAGGAGTTTGCTGGCACGTGATTCTCAGAAAAACCTGGACAATTTGTTGGGTGAGGAGAAATTGCAAACTGTCCGGGTTTTTCTGCCAATCGTGTGGCTGGGTGGTTGCCGCCTGAATATTTATCGAGAGGACGGATACGGATAGTGACAGAAGAAATAGCATCGGCAACGGTCAACCACACGGCAAAAGCACCACAGACATCTTTGAGATCGCAATCGCGACCGCCCGAGGGAGGAAGATGGGGATGATGGTGCTGGGCCATAGTTGAGGGAAGTACTACATAGTAGGTAGGAATGGGAAGGGCAGCTGGCAGGGCGGTACAGATGCAAATGAATAACGTACCAAACAACATTATAGGTACGTACACCGTTGGAGTCCTCTGCCGGCTCCTCGCCTTAGGCACAGACTCAGAGGAATACGTGCTGCCGGACCAAGGATCAATGGCCAAACACCAGACGCTCCCGCGACGAGACGAACCCTCACCAGTGCCGGAACGCCCGGCCTTGCTCTCTGAATCCCAAATTGTCTCCCCTGATCCAGTCGCCCCTTTTCGTTTCTTCCCGTCGCTCATTCAGTTAGACGTTTGGCGGCGGCCAATGAAGAAGGAACTAATGGGAGGAAATGGAGACACAACGACAAATCACCTCGTTTGTGCCCCACGAACCAGAGGCGGCTAACGAAGAACAGCTCTTCCAGGGTTGGGTATGCCAAGCCTTAATGACGACGCGTCAAGTGAGCGCTCGCTCCGTAATTACAGACTGTACTGCTCGTGAAGCTGGGAGGGAGCACACTTCAGTTCAAATTTCGTCAGGCACTATATCCGTGAGAAAGACAGTATGAGGCGCCGACGGGAGGCCAAGTACTTATCTGTCACCAGATAAGGTACTGAGTACGTCGGTACTTGCTTCATCTTAGCCGATTCATCTCACCTGCAGCCTGGAGACAAAGAGCTCTGGGAAGAGATGCGAAATTGGGAACTGGTTCCTGGGCCTGCAACGAGACACATCCAAGGCATCCCTATCCGATTCTGAGTGGGGCAGGCGGAAGACACTGTAACTGCGTAGGTGCTCTTCCTCGATGAATGCATCTGGAGGCAGTAGTGCGATACGACCGAGTCAGTTGCTGATGGATGAGAGGAGGAATCAGACAACCGGCAATGATGGCAAAGTATAAATGCTGGAAGCAAACAAAGTCAAATTCAAGACAGGCGTGATTGGTAACGGTGAGTCGAGTTGAGTACACCTGAGAGTGCCTGAGAGTGTATATCTGATAATGCCTAATGGCAACTGAGGCGAACGCGAGTGTGGTGGGCGTGAAGAAATCGTCTCCAGTACCTGACGGCCTGGTATCCCCTTCTGATGGGGGCGGAGTCAAAAAAGAAAAAGGCGCCTTCTTCCAAGTTTGAGATCCTATCTAAATGTGGACAGCTGGGGGGTCCATTCTGACACTGACACTGTCACTCAGACCCAATGACCGCGGCGGTAGATAGCTCTTGCCAGCAGTCAAAACATCAAACCCCCTGTCCGTCGACTGTCTTGCAATGCCCATCAACAAGAAAACGGGTACGTACACAGTGTGTATAATCAAGCCATCCGACTTTGTCCGCCTACAGACACGACATGCAGTGACCCCGGCCCCTTGCCCCAATGGGTCTCTCTATTCTTCCTCCGGCCAGTCAACATGCAGGAATGCACTCGCACAGCCACGCTTTCTGCCCCAGAGACCAACGGAGGGGAAAAACAACTACGACCCCTCCACTTCCAGACGCGTTCCATCCATACCCGGGCACTTCCTTGGATGAGGTGAGATCGGCCCTGGACGACAAGTGGTCCACGCCTTTGCTCCTCAACCGGCGGTGCATCCAACTCACTCCTGCTGTGCTGTGCTGTCCTGATTCCCCTATCTGCTGCAGGTCTTACCACTGCCTCTCCTTTTTTTTTCTTCTGCCCAAGAGGATGCTGATGCAACACTGAGCAAGGAAGGGTGAGAGAGTACACAGGTTCTTCAATCCTCTCTCTTCCCTGTATATGTGTGTGCCTTCGAGTTTACTATCCCAGCCTCCCTCTCCCCCCCCCGTCACTGGTGAGAAGCGAGGAGTCCAACCGACGCTCCGTCCCTCTCATTACAGGCTGTTGCTTCTGCTCTGCTCTTATTCGTTTTCCCTCACTGTCCCCTTCCTTGCTGTGTCGTGCCGCCCCCTCCGCTTATCCTACCTATCCCTTAACCGCCCTCGATCATTCCCCCCTTTTGTGGCATTGTGGCGGAGGTGTTGCTTGTGCAAAGGTACAGACAGGTCTTAGCTCGCCTTCCCGTAGCACCACTACCACTTCACTACCTCTTACCTCACCTTTTTTTCCTTTTACTTCCTTCCACACACCACAACCGGTTCGCACCTTTCACCACCTGCGTTCCGTCACCCCCTTTTCTTTCCTCCTTCTACTACACTTTTACCTTAATACACCACACTCGTTTGCGAGACCGCCTACATAGGCAGTCGCGAAAGCAAAGTACGAAAACAGTTCATCCCCTTGAGTCAATCGCTTTGCCTTCTTCTCAAGAGTAGGCCAAGCTTTTGGGACCATTGCAAAGACAGTGGGTGCTTTGCTTCCTCGAGCAACGCAGCATACCACCTCACCTTGCATCCGGCGCCGTCTTCTCCAACCTCTCTGCTTGGTTTAGTACCTCGACAGAGCAACAATCACCAACATCAATCACTTTATTTTGCCTTCGCAGCCCCAGTCCTCTTCGGAAAGGGTCGACCATTTGACGTCGTCGAGCCACTAGACCGTCTTCGACTTTGCAACCCAAACTACTGTCACTATCTCTCGTTGTGCCGGCCACATCAGTTTGGGCCCATCTACAACGTCCCTTCCACTGATTCCTGTACCCTCATCTTCCGAATCTTGCCTGATGACTTTTGGACGGTTAGTCAACCAACTTCCCCAGGCACGAACGGGAACTCGTCCCTTTCATGCGCCAATCGCAGGCGGGATTAGCCCGCTACTAATCGACGCACCCACATACTGACATGATGCGTTAGATAATTGTCTATCAAGATGTCGGGATACCCAGCCGGCGGTGCTGGTGGCGGTGGCCACCAGGACTACGACGACGGCTACGGCCAGCAGGGCCAGCAGGGCCGTGGCCACGGAAATGGTACTCAGCAGACCGATTCCTACTACCAGGATGACCAACAGTACTACGACCAGAACGGTTACGACAACCATGGCCATCCCCAGCAAGGCGGCGATGGCTACTACGACGAATCGTATGTGGTCTTCGCTCTCAAAATGCAATTGAATGGATGCAGCTGACCATCTTCGTATTTAGAGGATATTACAATGCCGATCCGAACAACGCGTACCATCAAGACGGTGGCTACTACGACAACAATAACGAGCAGTACCAGGACGATTACTACAACAATGGAAATGGATACTATGACCAGGATTACAACCAGGGATACGCTGGTGGACCTCGCCGACAGGGCTCTGAGGAGGATTCCGAGACATTCAGCGACTTCACCATGAGATCCGATATGGCCAGAGCCACTGACATGGACTACTACGGCCGTGGTGACGAGCGCTACAACAGCTACGACCAGGGTGGTGCTCGCGGCTTCAGACCTCCTTCTTCCCAGATCTCGTACGGCGGCAACCGCTCTTCCGGCGCTTCCACTCCTAACTACGGCATGGACTACGCCAACATGATGTCTGCTGCCTCACGCGAGCCCTATCCTGCATGGACCTCGGATGCCCAAATTCCCCTTTCCAAGGAGGAGATCGAGGACATCTTCCTCGACCTTTGCGCCAAGTTTGGTTTCCAGCGGGACAGCATGCGCAACATGTACGACCATTTCATGGTCTTGCTGGACTCTAGAGCTTCGCGCATGACTCCCAACCAAGCTCTGCTATCTCTTCATGCCGATTACATTGGTGGTGACAACGCCAACTACCGCAAGTGGTACTTCGCTGCCCATCTAGACCTGGATGACGCCGTGGGGTTCGCCAATATGAAGGGCAAAGGCTTGCGACGTAAGGCCAAGAACAAGAAGAAGAAGAAGGGCGAAGCTGAGAATGAAGCCGAGGCACTTGAGGATCTTGAGGGCGACAACAGCCTCGAGGCAGCCGAATACCGCTGGAAGACTCGTATGAACCGCATGTCCCAGCATGACCGTGTCCGCCAGCTCGCTCTGTACCTTCTCTGTTGGGGCGAAGCCAACCAGGTTCGCTTCATGCCCGAGTGCTTGTGTTTCATCTTCAAGTGCGCCGACGATTTCCTCAACTCCCCCGCTTGTCAGAACATGGTTGAGCCTGTTGAGGAGTTCACTTTCTTGAACAACGTCATCACCCCCCTCTACCAGTTCTGTAGAGATCAGGGTTACGAAATCTCAGACGGAGTTTACGTTCGTCGTGAGCGCGACCACGACAAGGTAATTGGATACGACGACTGCAACCAGCTCTTCTGGTATCCTGAAGGTATCGAAAAGATCGTCCTCGAGGATAAGTCGAAACTCGTTGACGTTCCGCCTGCCGAGCGCTACCTCAAGTTCAAGGATATCAACTGGAAGAAGTGTTTCTTCAAGACGTACAAGGAGACTCGGTCGTGGTTCCACTTGCTTGTTAACTTCAACCGTATCTGGATCATTCATTTGACCATGTTTTGGTTCTACACCTCAGCCAACGCTCCAAGTCTCGTTCTCGGTTCCAAGTACGAGCAACAGGCCAACAATCAGCCGACGAAGGCACAGCAATTCTCCATCATCGGTTTTGGTGGTACCATTGCCGCGCTCATCCAGGTTCTAGCTACTTTGGCCGAATGGGCTTACGTCCCTCGCAAATGGGCTGGCGCACAGCACTTGACCAAGCGTCTGTTGTTCTTGCTCCTCATCCTGGTCATCAACGTCGCACCCTTCGTCTACGTCTTCGTTCTTCCCAATCCCGTCGAGAAAATCGCCGAGATCTTGGCCATTGTCCAGTTCGTCATTGCGCTCATCACCTTCATCTTCTACTCAATCATGCCGCTTGGTGGTCTCTTCGGAAGTTACCTGACCAAAAACTCGCGCAAGTACGTTGCCAGTCAGACGTTCACTGCCAGCTACCCTCGGTTGCAAGGCAACGACATGGCCATGTCCTACGGTCTCTGGGTTGCCGTCTTCGGTGCCAAGTTCGGAGAATCCTACGTCTATTTGACACTCTCCTTTAGAGACCCCATCCGATATCTCTCGATCATGAAGATCGATTGTATGGGTGACAAGCTCTTTGGCAACATCCTGTGCAAGAACCAGCACTATGTGCTGCTGGCCTTGATGACCTTCACTGACTTGATCTTTTTCTTCCTCGACACGTATCTGTGGTACGTCCTGATCAACGCCCTTTTCTCCATCGCCAGATCGTTCTACATTGGTTCCTCTATTTGGACCCCATGGAGAAATATCTTCTCACGCCTACCTAAGCGTATCTACTCTAAGATTCTTGCTACTGGCGACATGGAGATCAAGTACAAGCCGAAGGTCCTCATTTCGCAGGTTTGGAATGCTATCGTCATCTCAATGTATCGAGAGCATTTGCTGGCCATCGACCATGTTCAGAAGCTTCTGTACCACCAGGTTCCTTCGGAACAGGAGGGCAAGAGAACGTTGAGAGCACCCACCTTCTTCGTCTCTCAGGAAGACCATTCTTTCAAGACGGAGTTCTTCCCCACCCACAGTGAGGCTGAGCGACGCTTGTCCTTCTTTGCTCAGTCGCTGTCAACTCCCATCCCGGAGCCCGTCCCCGTGGACAACATGCCCACCTTCACTGTCCTCATTCCTCATTACAGCGAAAAGATTCTTTTGTCTCTCCGTGAGATCATCCGTGAGGATGAGCCTTACTCTCGCGTTACCCTGCTGGAGTATCTCAAACAACTCCACCCTCACGAGTGGGACTGCTTCGTCAAGGACACGAAAATCCTGGCTGACGAGACGTCACAATTCAACGGCGAAAATGAAAAGAACGAAAAGGACACCGCCAAGAGCAAGATCGACGATTTGCCTTTCTACTGCATCGGTTTTAAGTCTTCTGCGCCCGAGTATACTCTCCGGACACGTATTTGGGCGTCTCTCCGCTTCCAGACTCTCTACCGCACGATTTCTGGCTTTATGAACTATAGCAGAGCCATTAAGCTTCTGTATCGTGTGGAGAACCCTGAGGTTGTTCAGATGTTCGGTGGTAACTCTGATAAGCTGGAGCGTGAGCTCGAGCGCATGGCCCGCCGCAAATTCAAGCTTTGCGTATCCATGCAGCGGTTCGCCAAGTTCAAAAAAGAGGAGATGGAGAATGCCGAATTTCTGCTTCGCGCCTATCCCGACCTCCAGATCGCATACCTTGATGAAGAACCCCCGTTGGCTGAAGGTGAGGAGCCTCGATTGTACTCCGCCCTCATTGACGGCCACTCCGAGGTCATGGAGAACGGAATGCGCAAGCCCAAGTTCCGCATCCAGCTCTCCGGCAACCCCATTTTGGGAGACGGCAAATCCGACAACCAGAACCACTCGTTGATTTTCTACCGCGGCGAATACATCCAGCTCATCGACGCCAACCAGGACAACTACCTCGAAGAGTGTCTCAAGATTCGATCTGTTCTGGCCGAGTTTGAGGAGATGAAGACTGATAATGTCAGCCCTTACACTCCTGGTGTCAAGAACAAAATGACCAACCCCGTCGCCATTTTGGGCGCTCGCGAGTACATTTTCTCCGAGAATATTGGTATCCTTGGTGACGTCGCGGCCGGCAAGGAACAGACGTTCGGCACTCTCTTCGCTCGCACCCTGTCCCAGATTGGAGGTAAACTGCACTACGGTCACCCCGACTTCCTCAACGGTATCTTCATGACAACTCGCGGCGGTGTATCAAAGGCCCAGAAGGGCCTGCATCTGAACGAGGATATCTACGCTGGCATGAATGCTCTCTTACGCGGCGGCAGAATCAAGCACTGCGAGTATTACCAGTGTGGTAAGGGTCGTGATTTGGGTTTCGGCTCCATTCTCAATTTCACCACCAAGATTGGTACTGGTATGGGAGAGCAGATGCTGTCCCGCGAGTATTACTACCTTGGAACTCAGCTGCCTTTGGATCGGTTCCTCTCCTTTTACTACGCCCATCCCGGATTTCATCTCAACAACATGTTCATTATGCTATCGGTCCAGATGTTCATGATCTGCCTTCTCAGCTTGGGCGCTCTCCGCCACGAGACTAAGGCGTGCAACTACAACCGCGACGTCCCGATCACCGACCCTCTCTACCCCACCGGCTGCCAGAACACCGATGCGCTCATGGACTGGGTGTACCGCTGCATCTTATCCATCATCTTTGTGCTGCTGTTGGCCTTCGTGCCGCTGGTGGTCCAGGAGCTGACGGAGAGGGGTGTGTGGCGTGCCGCTAAACGTCTTGCCAAGCAGTTCGGGTCTCTCTCACCGTTTTTCGAGGTCTTCGTTTGCCAGATTTACGCCAATTCGGTACAGCAGGATCTCTCGTTTGGCGGTGCCCGGTACATCGGTACTGGTCGTGGTTTTGCGACTGCTCGTATTCCCTTCGGTGTTCTGTACTCTCGGTTCGCTGGTCCTTCGATTTACTTCGGATCTCGACTCCTGATGATGCTCCTGTTTGCCACCGTCACCATTTGGCAAGGTGCGCTCGTCTACTTCTGGATCTCTCTTCTGGCGCTCGTCATTTCGCCATTCTTGTACAACCCGCATCAGTTCGCCTGGAGCGATTTCTTCATCGACTACCGGGACTTCCTTCGATGGCTCTCTCGTGGCAACTCTCGCTCTCACGCTTCCTCCTGGATCGCCTTCTGCCGCCTGTCCCGAACTCGTATTACTGGTTACAAACGCAAGGCCCTCGGTGACCCATCTGCTAAGATGTCGTCTGACGTTCCACGCGCCGCCATCACTAACATGTTCTGGGGCGAGATTCTTACCCCCCTGCTTCTCGTTGCCGTCACTGTTATCCCGTACCTTTTTATCAACGCCCAGACAGGTGTTGAGGGGGCAAACAACAGCAATGTCTCGGGCAGTCCCAAGCAAACCAATTCGTTGATCAGGGTCGGAGTTGTTGCGCTCGCCCCCGTCGCGATCAACGCTGGCATCTTGTTGATGATGTTCTTGATGGCCTGCTTCATGGGACCTCTCCTGAGCATGTGCTGCAAGAAGTTCGGCAGTGTACTTGCGGCGATCGCTCACGGTCTCGCAGTGGTCATGTTGCTTGTCTTCTTCGAGGTTATGTTCCTGCTTGAGTCGTTCGAGTTTGCGCGGACCCTACTCGGCATGATTGCCGTTGTTGCCATCCAGCGTTTCATCTTCAAACTGATCATCTCGCTTACGCTGACCCGTGAGATCAAGACGGACGCGGCCAACATTGCATTCTGGACGGGCAAGTGGTACTCTATGGGATGGCACTCGGTTTCGCAGCCCGCCCGTGAGTTCCTTTGCAAGATCACAGAGTTGAGCATGTTTGCTGCCGATTTCGTCTTGGGTCACTTCCTGTTGTTCATTATGCTGCCGGTCATTCTTGTTCCCAAGATCGACATGCTGCACTCAATGATGCTCTTCTGGCTTCGCCCTGGGTACGTTTCGACTCCTGTTCCATTTGTTAGTCTCCTGAGCAACCACTAAACTTTTCCCAGTCGCCAAATCCGCCCACCTATCTACTCGATGAAACAGTCAAAGTTGAGGCGTAAGCGTGTGTTCCGTTACGCCATTCTTTACTTCACCATGTTCATCCTCTTCATGGCTCTCATGATTGGCCCTGCTGTTGTAGGCGACATGATCCCAATGGACATCTTCAAAAGCTTGGACACGACGGAGCTGGCGCTGATCCAACCCACCAAATACAACAACGATAACACGCAGGAATCATCGCAGACTGGTACCGGAAGGGATGATTACTCAGGAGCCTATCTCACGATGACTGGAAGTTCCTCGGCGTCGGCGACGGGCAACTCGGAGCGTGTTCGCTTGTTTTAATAAGACTGTACCATAAACGCATGCGGGGGAGTATAACATGTCGTCGTTGCAATGAGGCCCAGCGTTGGTCTTTGGCTGAGAGCCAACAACCTGGGCAGCGGCGGCAGATTTCTAATGTCCATTATCAGGCGTGTCTCGTGTGTTTTTGACTGTTAGCTATTCGTTTCTCCTTTTCTTTCCCCTTCAGGCAGGGAAATATGGCTGGCATGGGACCACGGCTGTTTAGACCTGCAGACTAGTATATCGTCTATAGCCCAGAATGTGACTGGACGGGCGTATAATTTAGTCGTGTTTTAAGACAATTCGCGAGCTGTCTTCTACGTAGCATTGTGACGAAAATCTGACGGGGATGTATGCGTTTCTCAAACTGAGCTCACCAATGTAGTATGCAGCTGGAACCGGGGATATGCATGCCTGTGTAACAAGTGAAGCGAGGTGCACCAGTTGTCATTGAACGTGATAGGCAGAGGCAGTAAATTATTCGAGTTGGCAGCCACCCGGTAATCCGAATGGCCTTGCTTGGCACTCAGGTTACAAAATACATGGCCAGCATTTTCTATCCCCCTTGCCTCTTGTAATGATTGATTCGATCGCCAAAAAGGTAGGATGATTAATACTAAACTACTACGATTGAATAAAAGGCTTGAATGAGTTACTAAGTAAGAAAGTGAAGCTATAGGCTTTAATAATTGAGATATCTGTGGTGGTTAGTGATGGCGAGCCTCTCGGGAACCGGCCATTTAATTTTGCAACCCGAGTGCTTGGGCCGGGGTCGCCTTGGGTTTTCGTAAGACGGCCTGTTGAATACATGGTAACGTAACGTTGGGAAAGGGGCTAACAAGGAAGCCACACCCTGACGGCAGTAGCGCACTAAGACTGCGGCATAAGCCTCTACCCCTGAGTTACAAACAATGATGAACCAATCAGAAAGCTGAGCGTTTCTGGCCAGGAGCCACGCTCGGGGGAAAACCTGCGTCAGTGGTCTTTGTCACTTGGGCTTTTTCAGCATCCAAACACCTGAGCGCATTTCATTGACGGACCAGCCAAGAGTAGGTAGTGATTTCAGTGCTGAGTCTAGCATGTGCGTTACTGCCTTCACCTTTCTTACTAAGTTGCCTAAGAACGTATCGCACCTCGACTCGTTTGTCGCCGAAATCTTGGGTCAAAGACCCTCTCTCTGATTAATTGTCCTTCCCGTGAGGTAGCGAGCGCAAAGTACAGGTACACTTAGTACATGTGTGGCACCCGCCGGCCCTGATCCAAAACGACAGACACCACACTGCATCCTCATTTCCTTCTCAGCACCGGACTGTTCGGCCCTTGTCCACCCGCTTGACAACAACTCGCGTCGCCTTGTCTCCAACATCACCAGCGCCGCCCTTGTAGCCCTTGTGCAGCCGACTGTTTTTCGCATCCCCTCAAAACATTCCCCTGTATAACCACCATGGATGCCGGCGAAGCCCAGACGAAGGTCATTGCCTGGCTTCACGAGGCCTCTGAGGCCTTCCAAAAAGTACCTGGATCCGCCGTTCTCATTCGATACATCCAGTCGAGCTACCAGAACGATCCCATCCGCTCCGGCATCGAGCTTGTCCTCTTCATTTTCTTCGTCCGCTACCTGCTGTCGCCGTCCTACTCCACTCAGAAGCAGAACTTCATCAAACTTCGTGACGATGTACGCTGTCCACGCTTCTTTTGCCGTGCTCCCCTTACCTTGACGCCCGAGCGATCGCTGACACTGCCTGCTAGGAAATCGATGAGTTGGTGGAAGATTGGACCCCCGAGCCACTTGTCTCCCCACAAACGGTACTCGAAGAGATTGAGGCTGAGAGGTTGCCTGTGATTGTTGGGTATGGCTGTTCCTCTTGCTACCACGCGCTCGTAAAGATTTAACAAAGTTACTTTCAGACCTACCGGACCCAAGACCAAGCTCGCAAGCGGCCGCACCGTCACGAACCTCGCCTCGTACAACTTCTATAACTTCAACGCGAACGAACAAATCAAGGACAAAGCCATCCAGACGCTGCGCACTTACGGCGTCGGTCCATGCGGCCCTCCTCAATTCTACGGTACCCAGGATGTGCACATGAAGACAGAGGCAGACATAGCCGCTTATCTCGGTACGGAGGCTTGCATCGTCTACGCCCAAGCCTTTTCCACCATATCCAGTGTCATTCCCGCCTTTTGCAAGCGTGGGGACATCATCGTAGCCGACCGCGCCGTCAACTACTCTATTCGCAAGGGAATGGAGGCCTCTAGAAGCACTATCAAGTGGTACACTCATGGTGACATGGACGACCTGGAACGCGTTATCCAAAAGGTGGTCAAGGACCAAAAGGGCAAGAAATTGACAAGAAGGTTCATCGTCTCTGAGGGTTTGTTCGAGACCACGGGAGATAGTGCCGATCTGCCCCGACTTGTGAGTAGCCGGCCCAAAAAGATGCTACCGGTCCTGGCTGCCGAAATAGAGGGTGACTGACAAGGCCTTTAGGTCGAGTTGAAGGAAAAGTACAGGTTTCGCATTATCCTTGACGAGACGTGGTCCTTTGGGGTTCTGGGCCGAACTGGTCGTGGTCTTACAGAGGCGCAGAACGTCGACCCTTCTCAGGTCGACATGATCGCGGGCTCCCTCGCCGGCCCCCTGTGCGCTGGCGGCGGCTTCTGCGCCGGTGCCACAGATGTTGTTGAGCATCAGCGCCTGACAGCGGCCTCTTACACCTTTTCGGCTGCCCTGCCTGCCATGCTTGCCGTTACGGCTAGCGAGACTCTCAGTGTTTTGCAATCCAACCCGGATATTCTCACGCAGTGTAGGGAAAACACCAAGGCGATGAGAGCGCAGCTGGATCCTCGCAGCGACTGGGTTGTATGCACGAGCTCACCCGAGAACCCTATCATGCTACTTGTGCTCAAGTCTGAGGTCGTCGCAGCGCGAAAGTTGACTCGGGAGGATCAGGAACGGCTGCTGCAGGACTGTGTCGATGAGGTAAGTTGGAACATCGCCGCATCCGCTCAGGAAATGAAGCCAATATTGACTGACTGGTCCACCCTCAAGGCGCTCGCCAATGGCGTTCTCATCACGCGGCTGAAGAGCATGCCTATTGCCAACAGCCTCGACCCCAAAGATAACAGCTGGCAGATTCAACCGGCGCTCAAGGTTTGCATCACTACAGGTTTGCCGAAGAAGGACATCGAGAAGGCAGGCGTTACGATCCGTCACGCCATCACCAAGGTCATGACCCGGAAGTCGAGCTCCAAGTCATCATAACACAGTCCTCGTCACAGTTTGCACGACGTTACGGCATACAGACTGGATGACTGAGCAGAAAACACTGACTCCAAGAGGCGTATATTGCCAAGTGGATCCGGGGCTGTGCTCAGCTCTGGAGGACGCCGAAAGGCCGCTGGTGTACGTTATGTTTCGTTTTGCCTTCAGCCGAGGAGACACTCTGGCGCATCAAAGCAGTTGGGCGTTTGAATACCCCGTAGAGTTGCTGTGCTCGCATGCAATGACAGATATATACATACTACTAATTGATAGAACATGACCTGGCAACCAACAAGACAGCTTCGCTTCCGACGCTCTCTAGCACATGACTTTTGAATTACATGGTGCAGAGCTATGCAGCCAAGCCAAGAGATTTGGATGGCGGACAAAGACTGGGCTAGACTGTTGAGGGATGAGGATGGGAGTGGTTAAAAGTCGCCCGCCCACTTCCCGTGGGCAAGTCGTCGCCGGTTCCGGCATCGGGGACAATGGACTGGATCCAGCGATCCGGTTAAACGCCGTCCACCACCAGTCACCTCTGGCGATGCTGTACAAAAGTCTAAGTTCGGTCGAGATTTTTCTTTCCGGTCCATTCTTTGCCCAGGATAGGCAAAGAAATTGGAATCTTCGCGGGTTCGAGCCCTCTGGGCGTTCTAGACCACCACGCCTTGCCGAGACACGTTCCGCCACCCGCGTCTTGTCCTTTTCCGACTGCGCCAATGGATTGTGAGTGAAAAGCCCGCCTTGTGTTCTGTGAACTGATAGGTTGTGCCTCGACAAAGCTCAAGCTTGTGTTCGGTAGGTATGGACCGGCTGGTCCGGTACGCTACCGGGAGTTTGGATTGGATGCCCGACTAGATTCGCAATCTGAGCTCCGTCTACAGATCGCTTGGTGCCGCTTTGGGTATCGGGCTTCAGTATTGGCTCTAGAGAAGAATGCATCCATTTTGGGCTGAGCCATTGCTTCTTGCTTCGAGACGGCAAGCGGGAGGTAATCTGATCTAAACTCCGGCAGTGGGATATCGACTGCCTCGCTTCGATGTGTATAAGATACCTCGATCTCGTCTGTTCTTTTCACCTTTTGGACACTCCATTCCTTACGAACTCATCCAATCGTTCGAGTATATCCTCTTGATCGCCACACTCCTTCGCTTTCCTCAGCAGCCCATCACTCCTTTGCTTCGGCATCCAAGACGTAACAGGCATACCCCAGTCCTGCCTACCACGCTGCCCTACCTCACTGTATGTCGATGGGCAGGTCTCTTTTTCCTTAATTAGATCGACGGAGGAGTGAGGATTTCACAGTAGACGCTGACCTGTGTTATGAGACAAAGACTCGCTGAGGCTCACATTCTTGACCACTTGCATTCTTGGAGCACTTCATCTTGTCCCTCGTCGATCTTGGCGACGGCATTACGGGTCGAACGCCTGGCTTAGAAAAGCCCTTGTGTCTTTGGACATCACATCGGCCCCTGAGGAATACGCTCAGTTGACCTCCCTTCAAGTTCGAAGACGAGACAGTACCAACACTCGGCAAATCAACAACAACCCAAGCCAGTGATATCCATTTCTAGAGGTAAGTTTTGACACATGGAATAGTCATTGCTTTCTTAGTCTTTGGAAGGTTCCATTGGGTACCTGATCATTCTTTCCCCATGCGCACCTGCTTGTTACAAGTTGAGACCAACATTCCTGTCCTCCGGCTAAACACCCTCCCTCCCTTCCATTCCTCCCTCCCTCCTTAGCCTGTCATCCATCCACAATTGCCCATGGGCTTCATCTCACCTCGTTCCTGTCTCTCTTGGTATTTTGACAGAGGCACAGGGGAAAGCGAGACTATGCCGCGTTTCTTTTCGGTTGGCCGGTTGGGTTGGGGTAGGATGGTCAGGCATTATGAACATAGCATTGGCTGGCCGGAGATGCAATACTTTACTACACCATATCGCCCTTTCAGCCCCATTCAGGCTTTCTCCCCTTCTTTTGATTTTTTTCACCTCGTCCTGTAATCGTCGCTCGTCGGGGTTGGTCTTGTGTAGCTTAAAGCTGTCTTGACAGTGAATCGCTCCTTTCTGTTCATGTTGTTTTGGTTGTAGTCACTCATTTGAACCTACCATTCAAGACTCTCTTTCAGTTTGATTAACTCACACACCTGCTGTTGATACAGGTTCCAGTTTCGAACAATCTTGCTCAAACAACCTTCAACTTCAACCGGGGCCTCAAACACGGGCCTCTGCTACTACCTCTTCAGGCGTCATTCCTCTGCTTATATTTAGCCTATCGTTACGATTGGCACTCCACCAAACCCTGGGAAAGATGAAGTCTGCCGGTCTTCCACCTGTGCTGGCCCTCGCACTGATCGGGCTTTCAGCCGCTCATCCTCAGGGTACGAGAGCATCTAACACATCTATTACTGCGGATAGAGCATGTGATTCTGACATCTGTAAACAGGCACTAGAGATGCTAGAGGTGCGGTTTTCCAGCCTCAAAGGATCATCGTCACCGAGTCGTCCCTGACCGACCCCACTGAGGCCCCCAACTCAATGTTTACGTCGATGAAGAGGCTGTAAGCCTGGAGGCAACTACTGAGACGGTCGGGGTTGTGCCTGTATCTCGATCGCTCAGCCGCCCCTCCGAGCACATGGAGCTTGAAACCCGTTCTGAGAATGTTCTCTCTCGGACCGCCCCTTCGCGATCCTACACCAGGGCTCTGATTCCCCCCCGCCAAGTAGCCTCGAGCACTTTCGCTTCCGCTTCTTCTTCATCATCCGCTTCGCCGGTCCCTTCGGCCTCTTCCCCTTCAAACTCGACGCTCCATGGCATCGCTTATGCGCCCTACACGGCGGCGGGGCAGTGCAAAACGGCTGAGCAGATTGATGCTGACTTTGCCGAACTCAAAGGGAAATACTCTGTGGTCCGCACCTACGGCACCGACTGCAATCAGATCGCAAATGCTCTTCTTGCGGCCAAGAAAGCCGGCGTAAAACTCTTCTTGGGTATCTTCGACATCAGCTCGATCCCAACCCAGGTTGGAACTATTGTCTCAGCAGTCGGCAGCGATTGGTCCCTAATCGATACTGTCAGTGTCGGTAACGAGTTGGTTAACAATGGCAAGGCCACGGCGCAGCAAATGGTCACCGCCGTGGGTCAGGCGCGCCAGCTTCTTCGTGCGGCCGGTTACGCCGGTCCCGTTGTCACTGTCGACACCTTCATGGCGGTCCTCGCCAACCCCTCGCTTTGCGACGTGTCGGACTACTGCGCGATGAACGTCCATCCCTTTTTTGACGTTAACACATCGGCGAAGGATGCTGGTTCTTTCATTACTCGGATGGTCGGCGAGGTGCAGGCCAAGCTTTCGGACCGAAGCAAGCGCATTGTTTGCACAGAAACTGGGTGGCCATGGAAGGGAAACGCCAACGGTGCTGCCGTGCCTGGTCTTGAGGAGCAGAAGCTGGCCGTCGACTCGATCAAAAAGGCGTATGCTAGCCACCCAAGCGATGTCATTCTCTTCTCGGCCTTCAATGATCTTTGGAAGCATGCCGAGGCAGCAACTTTCAATGCCGAGCAGTACTGGGGCATTGGAGCCCTGTACTCGGATTCTGGCAAATGAGCCACAAAGGAACGGAAGCAAGCGACAGGGCGATCGTTGTATGCATCGGGCTGCGGGCAGGTCAGGGACGAGGCAGATGCACACGAAGTTTGGCCGAGACGACGGCTGTTTACCAAATTCTTCGAACCTATACTCATATCAGTTTTATATCCCCAACTCCTGATGTAGTATCTCGGTGATTTTCAATGTGTATCGTCCAGGAAGCAAGGTCTTTCATCGACATCCGGGCATGACTCTCGTCGATTCGACACCCCCCTGGTACGACACTTAGTCACGCCATTTTATTGTGAGGCAGACGTAACGAGTTATTTACGACATAAACTGGCATTGATCAGATCGCAACTCTAGGATATCACATGCTGCCACCTTTCCAACGTCCCCATTTTCCTATCCGCGCTGCAAGCACTTATCATTCATCAAGTAGGCTGGCTTCTGAGTCTGATTTGTCCGCCTTCGGTCACAAGCGTCCGGAGCTGCAATTGGGTACTAGCAAAAGGATAACTGCCGCTTACGATCTCAATACTAACAGAAGGCAACCCTGCAGCATTTAGCAACCTCCTGGGCGTAAGTAGCCGATCACTAACGGCCTTTTCAAGCTTTTTTTTAAAAAGAAAACCCAAAAAAAAACAAAATATCTGCTACTACGATAGCCAGGGGACGACTATTTTTTGGCTGTGCTCTTGTTGTTTGGTATAGTTAGTTTAGCATATACATCTCTTTGTGTCTCCTAGAAGTTGAAACTTGATGCGTCCAATATGCGGGACTAGGGGCCGGAGATTAGCAGCTGTTGTGCGAAACTCCACTAGAAATGGTATGTTGTTATCGTGA
>JAIMZG010000683.1:0-30737 GCA_020466075.1 Colletotrichum coccodes
CCGCCGCCTCCGCCGCTCGACTTGGCGCAGTACCCGTCCGAGGTGCACGTCTCCCCGCGTCGCAGTACCCGCCGCTCGGGCAGCACACGGCCCCGGACGGGATGCAGAAGCCGTTGCACAGGACCTTGCCGGACGAGCACCCCTGCGGCGCGCCCGAGCACGTCTTGCCGTTCTGGCAGCACCCGCCCGAGACGCAGTACTTGCCGACCTCGCAGTAGCCGCCCGTGCCGCCGCCGCAGCACGAGCCGCTCGTGGGGATGCACTTGCCGTCGCAGGTCTTCTCGAGGGCGGAGCACGAGGCCGAGGTCGCGGCGCCGAAGGACAGGAGGAGGGAGCCGGCGCCGGGGAAGAGGTGGGAGGGGGCCGGGGACAGGTGGTTCGCGGCGTCGAAGTTGAGCGGTTTCTGGGGGGTGTCGGCGGCAAGCGTCAAGGTGAGGGGGACGAGCCCGGTGAAGGATAGGAGGAGGGTTGAGGCAAGCATTGTGTGAAGGTTCGCTCCGTGGGAGACGAGGTTTGTTGGGGGGGGCGTTGCGTTGGTGGTGAGATGAGGGCCTGTCGGCGAACCGTGGAAGCTTGTGAAGGAGAAGAACGAGTGGAAGGCGGCTCGGGCCACTCGGCTTCGTGGGCGGCGCGGGTGTGGTATATGTAGTCGAGTGGATGAATGAGAGATCTCTGTCCCCTTACGTGCGGATCGCCAAGGTGGTAGGCAGGCGTACGATGTCGGACAGCATCTAGCCTCGAACCAGTTCAACAAAGGACCGTTGACGAAAACACGCACCGTCCAAGGCGGCAGTGATGTACACGCCTTTAAGCTCATGTATCAGAGCTGAGAACAAACACCGGACCCCTGTCTCTCCCTGCCTGTCTGCCTGCCATTGTTTGCCCGACCCTGGTGCTGGAGATGATGTTGGCGTTCGTTGGCGTCCAGGCTATCCCTGCGTGCGCAGGAAAGGGTGGCACTGAATCGGGTTGCCTGCGAGGCTTGTGGGCTTTTGGGACGGTGAGATTAGGCGTGACAAAGAAGGCGGGCAGGACAGAGGGGTTGTCAGATTAGACTGAGGGAGGTCTGGAAGAAAGGAAATTTGGGGGGGGGGGGCTAGAGATGCAGGGCTCGCCGCGCCTGCGAATGTGTTGTGGCGTGACAGGCTCGTTTCCACATGGTGGGAATGCGGAATGCGGAATTGGAAGAGGCGCCTTTGTTTCTTGATGGGCGGCGGGACTAAGCCATCGTAGCCGGCCAGCGAGAATGGAGGGAGGAGGGGACTCCGAGCCTCCGTTGTGGGTTCGCCGGGGACGAGCTGCGGTTGGCCGGTGGAGCGGGACCGTTCCGGAGTGAGCAGCCAAAGGCGATTCGGTTTGCCTTGCCAGACGGATCCCCGTATCGTTGCTGTCCGCGGGTGATTGAAGCTGCGTGTGCCCGCATTCCGTCGAGGTCAGACCAACGAGTTCACCATTCTCGACCTTCCCGTTGGTTCAAGCGAGTGAACGTGCTCCAGCGCTGGGCGGTCGCTGGCCTAGTCGGCCGGGCATTGGGTTGCTCATCTCAATTCGGACACCGGTAAGACAGGTTGACGGGAGCGGGGAAGAGCCTGGTTGGCATGGGAATGCAGACAGGCGATCCAGGCAGTTCAAAGAAGCCTTGGGCGATGGTCAGGTCTACGCTCCTAACGGCAGCCGGCGCGGTGCGGCTGGGATGAATCGACGAATGGAGGGGGCGGATCCAGGTGAGAGGCGTTCGCTAGTTTCAGTCGGACCCTGTTCGTGGCTCGAGGTTGATTTTCAGCTCCGGGTGCCATCCCCCCATTCGCGAGGAGTTCTTAGGCGAGGCAGTATGCACGGCGAGAAGATCTACCTGGCAGATGACCTCGCTGCGCTGGCATGCGTCGGCCGCATCGGGCAGACGTTGAAGCCATCACTGACACATCCGGCCCGGCCCAGGTGCTGCGCCGTATGACGAGGGGCGGGGTTGCTGGCTGGAACGATGAGCGAGACAAGGCGGAGTGGACGGCGCGCGGTTTCCTGGGTGAGGCTTATTCCCCCATTGTACGGATGGAAGCGGCGGTTTTGGGGAAGAGTAAAAGGTTGTGTCTTTGGAAAAGAGGCTAGAGGTGGGCGGTGGGACTGCAGGACGGGAGACGGGGGTGTATTCAGCTGAGGTTGACGCGAGTAGAGATGAGATGACGGGGCCCAATAGTTAAGGTTAGGGTGCTTATCTAAGAACTTGCTGCTGGTGGGGAAGTGAGAAGGGAAGTTTACACTTTTCCTCAGTTCAAAAACGTGCACGATGCAATGACCAAACAAGAGTCCCGAGTACCTTGAATATAAACACCCATTATTCCAAACACATTCATACACACATAGACCAAAACAAAAGATTCGACGTTGGCCTGATTCGAACAGACGCTCCCGAAGGAACAAGATTTCTAGTCTTGCGCATTAGACCACTCTGCCACAACGCCGATGTGTCAAAGAACCCGCTTGTGAACAGGGATGCTGATACGACGGCGTTTCCAAGGTCATGTTGCGGACCGTAGAGCTGGCTAGCTCTCAGTGCGATATTGGACTCCACCGGTGTCGACAAAGATGAGCATGCGAATCGCTCCAGAATTGCTGATGCCTTGGGCCAGTTGGAGTGTTCGGTTTTTTTGTTTTTTTTAAATGATTCTCCTTTTTATCCTCTGGAATAATACTCGGGCGCGACTCAGAGCTCATGATTGCTATACGATTCGGCAAAGGCCGCCCGCCTTGCTTTTGGCCGTTTCTGCTATCGAGATTCTCGCTGCTCAAACTATACCGCAGCCGGGATCACGCACCACCTTCGTCCAGAGGGCATTGCGCCGCTCTACGGTGGTATTCCGTCTCTTTTACCAGCATCGCTTTGGAGACCTTGTTTGAGCAGTTCCTGGCCTGCAGCCTGCCTTGAGGGCGCGTGTTGCATCATCAAACTTTCTTGGGCGAGTCAGACCATCTCAAACAACGAATGCGAGGTTTTAAGGTACTGCGCCAAGGTGGTGATGGATTTCGGAACCCACCAGACTGTTCAAACCGAAGATGCGGCAAGATGACGCGAGGTTGATCACCCTCGACCTTGGGTCGATCAGACGAACTGGATGGCCTGATGTGTAGGAGGGTAGTCCAGCCGACATGATAGGTAGTTGGGGTCCGAACTCAAACGAACGACCCCTGTCCTCACGTTTGCTGGCTCCGTTGTGTCATTGACCCCCGCAAGGCGATCAAGAGAGTTTTATGGCTGTTCTCTCCTAATAACCCGCGGAATGACTGGAGCTCTCATACTTTATCACTTGCTTGTGTCTGCAGTCGACGGCTGCAACGCTGAAACTAGCTGTCAGTAACTCGACGCTTTGAGTTTGGACGATGTCGTGTCGTTCGCTGCACTGCAGAGCAGGCGAGTGAGAAACCACAACCTTGATCGACTCGTTGCGTAGACAAGTAAGATCCATAGACCCTAATCGACAACCACCGCGACGTAGAACTGATGGTTGCTTACCCGGCCGTCTTGGTCGTGTTTTCGTTTGTGTTCAGCCAAGGCGACAAGAAACATGCGCCTTTCAAGAGCACAACCTGAGCTGACTTGAAAGCTTGGCAGGATCCTGTTTGCCGATTGATGGGGCATCGCGGTACACCGCATTGTGGCATGGTGATCTTAGCGGTCACCCACGTGGACAGGAGAGCTGTCTTGGACGTGGCAAGGAACCACGTGAAACCTTGGGCGCAGGTACCTTTCTCAGCGGAGAATTGGGGGATGGCTGACAGGCTTACGTCTAATAGCTATCCTCACGTTCTCGCAGGGAGCCTCTTCTAGGCTAGTCAGCTAACCTATCGATCTTGGGTTGTGATATAAGGGTTAGTGCATACAGAGATACTGATCATCAAAAGGCCTCGCGCGATCCCTGTTTCAGCCTGGATATTTTTACGGGGGATCTGAAAGAATCCAGCAGCTTTTGGTAGGTTAGGTAGGAATCACCGCCAAGTATACATTCTTACCTTTCTCACAAGCGATAGCGGCAGCTAACCCTTTTTACATGGTAATACTTTAGCAGTATGAATACTTGCTACTCTCTTTCCAATGGTTTGATTTTTTTACTCATCTCGTAGGTATGAGATACATATGATTAGACCTTTGAGAGGCTTATCCTTAGGCCCTGGAAGCTTCTTAACGGATGTGTTCAGGCCTCTCATGAAGATTGGCAGGTGGTTACCATCGCGGCGACGGCGGCGGTGGTAGTACAGCGGAGGGGTCAGTCTCCGGAGGAGCGATCTTGCAGGAGGGGGAAACGAGAATACGGAGACTTGCCACTTTCCCCTACGGCTATGGAAGTCAAGCAATAATTTCTAAGAAGGAAAAGCCCGATGGGAGTGGAGAATGCCAAGTTATGAGCCTACTGCGTTTGCATGATACCTTTCCACCTCGCTGGCAGTCAGACCATAAGCAGATACTCGACGGCTCAGCTGCCGCATGACCTTCGAGAATGTCGAATCGAATGATTCCGCAGCATCTTCCCTTTTCACACTTTACCCTCAATCCCGAGCTACCGGTACAGCCCTCTTCCGCCCTTTGCATCTCGTGTTGGCATGATGCCGCCTGCCACTGTTTTAAACAGCCCTGAGGCCTCGCGGATTCGGTTCGACCATATTTAGACTTTTCGAAGGCGGTCACTCGGTGGCAGATTTATAGTCTGGGAATCCGCAGGTCATTACCGAGCGTGTGGTGATCAAACCACGCCAACTACTCCAAACTTCAAACTTCAAACTTCAAAAGCCAGTGTCTTCTTCGGCGGCGAAAGTTACCTTGTTTGTTCAAACACAGGACTGGGGCATCCCACTCCCTAGGGGTCAAAGAAGCAGCCGCTATGCGGCTCATTAATGTCCCAACCGGCAAGTTCGACGAGTTTAATAGACGGGTTCCTCCTTACGCCATGCTGTCCCATAGCTGGGGCAACGATGAGTTACTATTTGACGAAATCCGGGACGGCCAGACAAAGAAACAAGGAGCCAGCTCGCAGAAGTTTAGCGGGTGTTGCGCACAGGCGAGAACCGATGACCTGAAGTATGTGTGGATTGATATCTGCTGCTTCAACAAGCCCGACTTTACCGAGCTAGGCGAGGCCATCAACTCCATGTTTGGCTGGTATGAAAAGGCCGAGATCTGCTACGATTTTCTGGCAGGCGTACCTTCTGAAGAGTCACAGGGTGGAATCGGTCCCCCGGCCGAATTCTTTACGAGTCGCTGGTTCAAGCGGGGGCGGACTCTGCAAGAGCTACTGGCTCCAAAACCCCTAGTGTTCTTCAACCAGGATTGGGAAGCTTTAGGCTCAAAGGCCGAGCTAGCAAAAGACGACGAAGCCATCACGGTGATCCCGCCATCCTACCTAACAAGAAAACCCACGATATCCCAAGCAACCATAGCCTTAGGTGTGTCGTGGACTGCGGAGAGAGACGGAAAAAGTCGAGTACAGGCCTTACTCTCCTTTCGGTGTTTTCAACAATAACATGCATTTGATCTACTGACAGGAGGAAAGGGCCTTGATTCGACTTGAAGAAGAGCTCGTGGCGCAATCACCTGATGATTCCATCACCGGCTGGGGCCTCAACCCCAACTACACCGGAGCAGCGACCCTAGCGATGTCGGTGAATCGTTTTGGGGGCATCTTGGCCACAAACACAGCGGCTTTCACAAACAGCGGCAAGGTGACGCCTTCGTGGGAAAGCCGTCCCCCCAAGATAGAAGGGCCGGGACCTTTGCGCAACTGCCTGCCCGTCCGACTTCCATTGCACACAACTCAAGCCGGACGGACTTTTGGCTTGCTGAACTCCTCTTGGTCCGGCTACCCCGACTCCGTCGTCGCGATACCTTTGTGCCGCATTCCATCTGGAGATATGTTGGCTGAGTACATGAGACCCGCGGGGAGTGATGCGGTTCTACTGACTGGGACGGACGGAAATACCGATATTCGCTTGATACGGGTCTACGAGTCACAAGATCGGCAAGATAATGAGGAAATAGATCGCCAGGATGGGTTCTCTATCAAGAAGCCTTTTGGGTTGAAGGTCCTCAAAGCGTATCCGAACGGACGATGGCAGGAAGACCACTCCTTCATAATTAACGTTGTTGGTTTCCAATACGATGTTACACAACGGAGCCGGGCCAGGCTCCGCCAACCCGGGAGCAAGTCGCAAGAGTTCATCGCCATGCTGGAGCTCAAGGTCGAGTAGGCACAACCTGAAGCCCAATGCCACGCTATGGTCGCTTCCCGAGACATGGCGTTGGACACGATAGCCTCCGAGTCTGAGCAGCTGGCGCCTTGCTCTTTCGGTAATACGAAGGCTACCAACGGGGTTTTCAACCTAAAAGTGAGCCTGTCCGAGGAGCGGCACAACACATGCCCTTGCTACGTGGTTGCCTTTGGATCGTCTAGCAGGCCGCCATCAACCACAGTTGCCGTGATTTCCGGATTGTCAAGACTTGAGCAATCCTTACATTCAGAATTTGTTTCAGGAACTCCAACAAACTGGTCCCGAATGGCGACCCTGGCTATCAAGATTGACAAGAAGAGAGCCGATGTCGATGAAAACGAAAGGCGCATTTTGAAGCAGTGCAGCAACAGATCGAGCGGCTGCAGGAGGAGCAAATGAATCTGGCCAGGAGCCTAATGCGCAGCCACGAGGAACTGAACCGCATGATTACAGAGGATGACTGGGCCAGCAAACCAGAAACCAAGATAATGAAGGGCATGTCTCGCAACCCAAAACTGCCGGCTTCGTACGAAAACGAGAGTTCTCGCCAGTGGCATGCCCACATGATCCGCTTCATCTCGAACCAGCTCCTCGGGGTTGATAATTACGATATTAACCTGATGCCTGACGAGCTCCAAAGGGCGTCCATGCAGCTCGTCACGGGGAGCAATGTCGCCACCGAGTACCTGACCGACTGCTTGCCCGTCCTGGATTTTGAGGACAACGGCGGTCGCGGAATCTTGACCACCGCAATCGTCGGCGGCAACACTGCATCGATCGAACTGCTCATCCAGAGCTTTGACGTAAACTACCAACACAGTCGCGGCATGACTCCGTTGGCGCAAGCGGCTGAGCAAGGCTTGATCCCGGCGGTCCGCCTCCAGTTGGACTCCGACGCTGACATCGAGGCGCGAGAAAAGTACGGCAAAACTCCTTTTCCATCGCAATCGCATCAAACTAGAAGAAGGCGCCTCACGTGTTAGTGGAGCGCGGTGCGGATATCAATGCAGAAGACCAGAGCGGCTGGGACGTGTTGGATCTAGCGGCTGATTATGCCCTTCACGATCTGGTCGAGCTGGTGTTGGAGCGCGGCGGCAGGTACCACAATTTCAAATCGAAAATGCGATTGAGCCCGTACTGATGCCGGAACTCCTCGATTGATCGCTGGCTGACAGCATTGAGTCTTGAGCTTCGCCCAGGGATAGCCAGCTCGACCCTGCCGAGTCCAATAGAATCAGGGGGCAGCAAGGTCGAGGCCTTTCAGCTATCGACTCGTCAAAGGCAAATGAGCAGTATAACAAGGGCCTCTTTTTGTGGCGCTTTACGCTCTCGCTTCTCTAGAAACGACTGGAGTACTTGGCGGATTGATACGTTTGGGGGTTTTGGCTGTTTCACTCGCGCGATAGCCAGTTATTAAGAAGCAAGGTGCGTTGGTGTTAGGGGCATGACACTGTATGAAGCCGACGACTTTCCCTTCGGTGCTTACTTCTTCTTAAGCTAACCTGAGCTAAATGCTCGAGTACATAGTTGCTTGCTTGCGATTTAAAAACAAAAACGTGACATATTGCCGAAGGATGGAATTTGCAGTAAATTCCGCCGCGAATAGCCAAGGAGAGCACGAGGAACATCTCGCCTTTTCTCCATGATAGGCCTATAAGGGCCCAGATATTCTCTGGGAAATATCCAGGATCCCTGGGGAAAGCAATGACTCTCCGTGCTAGCTCCACGGGCCAACAATAGCTAAACACACAACACACACGATTCGTACCCATACCCTCATGTTCAACAACCCGGGCCCCTTCCAATTCAATAATACCTGTCTCAGGACTGAGAGGCTCAGTCACTATGGCCGAGGCACAAGGAGACCCTGGTTTAAGTGGCCAACACACTAACCCGGTTTGGGCATATATGCTTGCCCCGTCCGTAACGTAACCAGCCCTACCCCAGACAACCCGAAACGGCTTTCCTGTCTGACAACTTGACGTGGAGTGTTTCGCCAAAACCTGCCACCCTCTTTTTGGTATTATTAGAACAGGCCAGCCTCGTCGCTAAAACTAGCCTCCGTTGTAGAACCCCAAAGAGCGTCCGACAACGCCTCATTATCCGGTCGAGTTGGAGGAGTGCTAATCTTGGCTAAAACATGGCCTCAACGACGCCCTCTCTGCTCCTCGACAAGACGAGACGAAGCTGTCACATCATGATGGCATTTTGGCGTGATGCCCAGATGAGGGGTAGGCAGGTATCAGACGTTAAGTAGCAGTCACTATCTCTCTCGGCGAACATAGTATAGAATATATTCTGCGCCCAACCATCGACAAGTCCTCATTTTCCACGTCCCGTTCGTGCGCAGGCCCGCCGACCGTTGTAATTGTTCAATTCCAGGCTAATTCTGCCGCGCCAGTAGCCAGCTCACAACAAGATGGCCGTCCTGTCCTCAGTTTTACGGAAACTCCTTACTTTCAAGGTCTTCATGCTCGCCTTCCTCTTCTGCTATACAGCCATTCTCGCCAAGGCACAAGATGACGACGAACCAACCTCATCGCCAGCACAGCAGAGCGCTCCCTTCGTAGACCAAGCTACAGGTCTCCAGATGGAGCGCTTTTTCGCGCCCGCACCCAGTTCGGCTTTGCTATGGCCCTCCCCGAAGAGCCGTCTTCCTCGTTCATCGGCCAACTCTCATTCCCGCTGGTGGGTGGCGCCGGCTGGGGCGCCATGGGCCTCACCGGCGACATGGAGGGCAACTTCTTCCTTGCCGCGTGGCCAGACGGCCAAGGCGGCGTCATGGCGACCTTCCGGCAGGGCACCAATGAGGACGACCCGCCCGAAGTGACGGGCAACTTCGCCGTCCGGCCCATCGCCGAGGGCGTCTCCGTCAACGAGACTGCTCTCACTTACACATTCCTCTGCGAGAACTGCCTCGACGCCACGCTGGGGCTGGGGCCCGAGGCCGCGGCCGCCAACGCGGTCATGGGGTGGGCGCTGTCGGAGCAGGCGGTGAGGAACCCCGGAGATCCCGGGGCGAATCTGGGGTTTCACGACCGAGGTTTCGGCCCCTTCACCGCGCGGCTCGGGAGTGCAAGGTCTGCTGGTTTCGAAGGCGTCGCTGCAACAGCGGGTGAGCCGGTGGCTAGTTCGAATCGGGCAGTTGCTGTCACGCCGAATGCTTTTCAAGGAGAGGGCGGAGATGATGATGAAGATGATGACGGTGGTGACGGTGGTGGTGGTGGTGGTGGTAGTGGCGGGAGAGGAGGAGGAGGAGGAGGGGTGATGATGATGATGATGATGATGATGATTAGGGAACATACCCATATCCGAATACATGAAGCGGCTGCCTTTCCCTTATCGGTTCCGTTCCGCCGCGCAACTTTGCGACTGTGATGTGTGTCAAGGTCACCGTTAAATCTCACCCAACGAGGCAACACGAAATAATGCCCTGTGCCTGACTGTAGATCGCGACTGGAATCTTCGGCCCTCTCCTGGAAGTATGTTTAGCGGTCCACCAGTCCTAGTGCATCGTCAACTGGACTTCAACCTTGGGCCGCTCGTGGAGACCCGAACGCCTTTCACCCACCTCCTCCGGCTCCGTCTGCTTGACTTCCTCGGATTCGAGTCAATGTTCGCTGTGTCTGTTGACATGTTGACAGCGTCGGCCGATATTGTTCCGGACGTAGCCCTTGCAGCGCACAGCATCAGTCAAGCCTTGGACTTAATTCTGTCACCTCCTGCATTCGATTGTTCGTGTTCTTTGTAGCTCCGAAGATTGTCTCGCAATCCGCCGACAATTTGGCCCTTTGGCTCAGACACCACCATTGGTTCCAGGCAACCCATGGTCTGGGCCAACTTACAGCGGCCAAGAACGCCAGCACATGGTCAACCTTCGAGGCCATGGACATTGACGCATAGCTTGGGGTGAAGACCGTGCTGAGATGCAGGGTCTCATCGCCTGCAAATACAGCCGAGTCTTTGAAAATGGACCTGCTATCTTGCAGAACGCCGCGGGCCCTGGTGCTTGTCCTTAAAGATGGCTCGCTGCACATAGCCAGCAAGACCGAGATCCCGAGATTTCGTGTCAGGGCTTGTCAGCCGGTATGTAGGTTTGAATCCAGGCAGCAGTGAAGAAGGTTCTCAAGACAGGATCAGTCACCTTCGTCCGAAAGTTTCGCATCGTCACTGTAGACACACTGCCGTACTTGTTTACTGAACGGGCGTCGCGCATCGCTTCGACAAATGCCATCTCCTAACCACTGGAAGAGGTGGGACACCGGCTCCATTGTCAATCGCCTACCGAAGCAATTCTCTTCGCGACTCACCAAGTTGTACTCAATATTCAGAGCCCATTCCGCCCTCGTCTCAGATCAGTCAACTTTCCCGTGGTTGATGACTCGTCATGACTTCCTTTGTGGTGTGCTTGCTCCCTAGGGTGGGTTGGTTGGCGACTGTTGACGCTGGTCTTCGATGTTTGAGCGATCATTGGTTTTGACCGTTAGCAACATGCTGCAGGCCAGAAGGCAGACGGGGGACACTGCTTCAACTGGCAGATTCTTCCCAGGCGAATGTCCAGTTCATATGGTGATGGCATACCTGTTGCTGGTTGTGGCAATGGGGAGTGGGAAACCTGAGCCAGAGCTAGAAGAGCGCGAAGAGTTCTCCTTCATGCTCATTTATCACATTACCGATGGAAAGCTATGAGTATTGAATGAACTTGCATCCCAATAAACGCCTTATTAGCATCGGCCACGATTACAACCGACACGGCTACTAAATCAACCTCGACGTCAACACTCACAGGACGGCTTGGTCATTTCCTAGCCGCGTGGGCGTTTTCATCACCACTCAACTACGGCCCTACTGCCTCTCCCATATAATCTCCCCAAGGCATGCGCCTCCTTGAATCCGTACCAGGTTTGTCCACCTCGGCAAAACGTGAAATTGATCGCGTCATTTCGAGATGAATGGGCCTACCGCCCCATCAAACGGGTATCAACCGACTCGTAAACGAACTGCAAATCCCCTGCAACTTCTAACATGGCTTAGCTGCAGGGACAAGGCCAGCTACGTTTTTCCGGCGCGCCACGATGAGTTGCAAACCCGGGAATACGGACAACCGCCCGTGTCGAGACCCGGGAGGTTGTACTCCGTCGATCTAGCTCCAGGAGCAGGGCTTCGAAGAAGACCATTGCCGCACTCCGTGTCTACCAAAAGGCTTCCACTGAGGGATGTGGCTCTGCCACGCCGTAATCAAATCTGCCAGATGCAATCAGGAAGTCTCAGCACCCCACAGCCGTTTACTTGAGGTGAAGCTCATTTCTTCGCCCACCAGGGGTGGCTACGGCTGCTTAATGACCTCGAAGGCAGTGGGGCATTTTCGACGAGCAGGGCCCCCGGGAAACTTTCAGGGCAAGGCAAGGGTCGAAAAGCGTTGGGAGATGGGCATCAGGGGTGTGTCTCTAGATGCTCTCCACAAATCATGCGATCGAATCGCCGCCTGTCAGTGACCAACACGACGTCGGCGTAATGGTGCGCAGCTCATGGCCTCTGGAAACGCGAGTAGCAACGGGCCTGCATCCGGCGACTGTCGCAGATCAATGCCGGCGTGCGCCATCGAGGCGCATCGGAGCACCGCAGGCTAAACTCTCCAATTTCTTCATGTCTGCAGCCAAGGCCCGAGGGCCTGGACCGATAGGCTTCGTTTGCGGGCCGTGATACCTGATTAGCTATTTTGTAGGTGCCGCCAAGAACGACGCCGTCAATTGCGGGCAGAAATTAACGCCTTATATCTGGACGACAGTAGGATATGCCCTGCCTCCTATATAAGTATGCGTAGAGATGTGAGATCGCCTACTTCCTGAAGGTTACGAGTGCATCTGGTGTTGGAAATATAGAGTTCTGCTCTAGCTTGCTACATTTTCCCAGTATACCAAGAAGCTTACAACCCTTTTGGCCTGAGATAACCTCGCCCTTGTGAACTTTCAGGCTACCGCCGCCGCTCCGGCTAACAACACCATCGCCGGCTATTGCAAGAACCCGCTCATCGCATACCAATAGCGGCAACTTCCTCGAAGCAGTGACTGGCTATACCGGCACCACCAAACGCTCAATGTCGACACCCTCGAAGACGTCAGTTCAAGGTCAGGCGCAAGGATCGGATATGCCGGCTATCGGATACACGAATCTACGTCATGAACCAGGTCATTTCATCATGCTTCAGTACCCGTCCCTCGCGTAGCTTTGAGTTACGGGTGCTGATAGCTAGCAATCATTGCAAGGTTATTTCTTCCGTGAGCAAACCGCGTAGTCTGAACTTTAGTCTTAAAAATGATTACTTGTAGGTAGTACCGCTAAATAGTGTTTCCATTCGAGTCCGAGTTGCGAAATAAGAGCTCGTATGAAGGAATTCTATCTTTTTACATCAGCCGTGACAATATCAGGAATGTTATTTCAACCCATCCATCATCGACAAAACCTCCAAAGTCAGAGGTAATGGCCATTCGTAGAAAGCATCAAAAGTAAACACCCGCCGTCAAAACGCCCACTGGATCCCCGGGCAGGAGAGTTGTGTGTCCGCGAGAGTTCATCTACCAACTTCACTGTACTGATGGGTCTTCGTGCGCTAAACCACTTACTCTTTACGAGAAAGTATCTCGAGCGGATCTAGATCATGGGTTCCTCGCCCATCTTGAACCCCCCATTACCTCCGTTGAGAACCACGAACTTATCCCAATTTCTATGGCTAGCACACTGAAGGACGAGGTTATTGATCAGGCCCTCTTGCGTTAACCTATGATTATTCGAACCTCGACATCAAGTTCACAACCTCGGAAAAGCGGCATCAACCGCACGCAGGAATGCACCCTAGAACTGGCAATGCCGTTTGGGAGGCGAGAGCCGACTTTTCTGCTGAGGCATCAGCGCCGGTTTCTCGCCGTGTATATAAAAACCTGGACCAGAACGTCGACGTGTACGCCGGTCCCGGTATCCCACTCTTCTCCTTCGCCCACGGCATACCGGACAAGATCTGGAACGACCGGCAACTTCGTAGGTAAGCTTTTCTGCCAACCAAATCAGTTGTGGTTTTTACCTCACTTGTCCAAACACTTGTTTTCGGAGCAGAACGTCCATGTCGAATACGATGCTGACGACGGCCACAGGATGGAGACCATGTTTCACAGGAGTCTGTGGGCCCTAGTAGTAGCATGCGATTGATGAGAACCGGTTGTACAGCGGCCAATGATCGACGACCATTGCTTACAAGAACACCGCGGCGGTTTTTTGTTGGAACTAGGTTGTGCCGCGCTTGACGGAAGGCTCCGCAAGTGGGATGAGGCGGTTTTTGAGATTTGAGTTTGTCGAACTAAGCCACGAAATCACCATCTCCGGATAAAATTATAACGCCGGACTAACATCGAAAGCATCACTATTGTTCCTAGCCTGCAGGTCGAGATACCGGAACCGGTGGGCTTGATACAATGTTCCGCGTCGAAGTTCTCAAACGAGTAACCCCCATTTCCAGAGGAAACCTTTCCTGAAAGTTGACAGGTTTGCCTGGCAATAATACGTTACCTGTACGTCCGCAGTGTCACAGCTGATAGTAATATTGTCGCGAGTCAAGTGGTAAATCGGATGTTGGCATGGATATCCTCATCAGAGAGACTCGACGGAGGAGGCATAGGACATCTTTGACCACGAACTTCAATATTTCATTTTGATCGCAAATAACTGCGGGAAGGAGAAGAAACAAGACGATGCTGGGATTCCTGGTCGTCGCCGGTCTTCTTCATTCCCTCGGAAAACAATGACATCTCGCTCGGCTTCGACACAAGCCCCCTCGATTCGACCTCAATCTTTGTCGACCTTGACAAGCTCAGGGTTTCGGTGTACCACCTCACGTTCGGGTCCGCGCCGAGGGCCTTTGACGACTTCCGCCGTGGGAAATCGCGGAGCTCGGCGGTGGTCCCCTCGTTCTGGAGGCTGCTGAACCGGCGAACCTCGGAAGTGACCTCGACTTCCTTCGTGATGAAGATCTGGCCGAGGTTCTTCTGGAGCGTCGGCCAGAAGACGGGAAGCGAGGCGCAGATGGTGGCCATGTTGATCTCGACGGCAGCGAGCACGATGGGGACGCAGCCGTACCAGCTGGGGTCGAGAGTCGGGTACGTTCCGGCTCTGCTTTGGGTGATGCCGATGAGACGGAATATCCCAAGAACGTTCACACTAGCGAGTCAGTCAGACGACGGCGAGGTAAGGGGTCGTTTGAGGGCAGGAAACTTACAGCACACCCATACAGAACAGACCGAGGAGGCTCAAGCGTGACTTCGTCCGAAGGCCAGCCCGCAGAAACAAAGGGATGGGTATCGCGAAGACGATGAGGTCCAGCGCCACGTTAATCCCGACGTGGCTCTCGAAGCTACGCGCGAAGACGTCGCGGTCGTGGGATCCAAAGGCCCATCGGGCGTTTGTCTCGGAGAAAAAGTCCCAAAAGGCCGACACGGGGATGCACGGGACCCAGGCGAGGAACGAGTACACGGCACCCCAGAGGGCCGTGAAGATGATGAAGAAGATGGTGATGTACCGTGACTTGGTGCCGCGCTCGAACATGCGCAGGTACTGGAAAAGCAAGGCCAGCTTGATAAGGGCAGTGGCCATGGGATACGCGCCGTTGCACACGTAAAACGCCTGGACGAAATCCCGGGTGCCGGGGAATCCGAGCATGAGGAAATGCTTTCCTAACCCATACTCGGTGGCTGCGTCAACAAGGTCAGCATCGTGGTCGTTCTCGGATGGACGAAGGGCGGACCACATACCTGCGCAAGTCGCAGCAGACAAAAGCAAGCTGGTGAGCTGCATCGAGGATATTAGATTATTATCGACATGCCACACACGGGTTGGCCAGGCTACCTACCATAGACAGCATAACGAAGTAGTCATCCCATCCCGGGCACCGAATGATGAAATAACGGACGTAGAGTCGATATGCGCCACAGATCCAAGCCAGAATCTAAGAAGAGCGTCAGAAAAGAGAGCTTGTCGTCGGGATCACGGCAGCATGGAATTACCAGAAAGGAAATGACCATGCCCAGGACCGCCGACCGCTTGTTGAGAGCCGGTTGGGGATCATTGAGGTTGTCGGTCAGGCCGAACAAGTCGATTATGTTGACCATTGGCACCCGGGGTTTTCGAGATCGAGGCCGCCGCCGTTTGCATAGTGTGGGGGGCCTCTTCTTCTCTGCCGTGGGTCCACGTTCCGGCTGCGGTTTGCGTTTTCTCGAATGCAAAGTCTTGTCCGTCGTCGACCCGGCGATGATTGACGGAACAACGTTCGAATCAACGTCAGCATCAGCGGATAGAGCCTGAGTGAGCGAGAAGCGGGAAAGGGGAGGGGGAACCGGGGGAGTGATAAATGTATCCAGCCCAGCAAAGAAAGCCGTCTAATCTGAGATGAACCCAACTGGGATGTTTCAGTAGCTCCAGAATGCCAGCAAGTGGTGTGCGCGCTCTACATAGACATACACCCTGCAGATTTGGATTTCGAGAGAAAGCCGTCAGCACCGGGGCCCCTGCACACGTGGGATTGCCGCTCCGGAAGCGGTTGGCACAGCCTAATCCGATGCTCTTTTCCTCGTTTGGCCGACTTGTTTCACTCTTTACAGAAGAGCATTGGCGCTCTGGACGGCCCAGATTCATCAAGATCGCCGGGTGTTGTTGGCGCGCATTGAGGGCGGGAGGACAAGAGCCAAGGTTCAAAGGTTAATTCGCCGCAGGCAAGTGTGCAACATTTGTCACGTCAAAGACGAACCCTCGCGTCTCTCTCCTCTCTCTCTCTCTCTCTCTCTGTCTCTCTGTCTCTCTCTCGCAAACCTTTACAGGAATTGAAACTGGGGTTCGTGACCGGGGTCAAACCTTGCTCGAATCATTTCCCCAACTTTCTCGACAGATGAAGGACTCCACGAGCCGACCAGCCGGTCAAAGTGCGAAGCCGCCAGGGGAGGACACCCTGGATAACGAGAATAAACGGCGGACATGAGCGCACGCAATCCCCAAATGTGTCGAGATTGCTTTTTCGTCGAAGTTTCGTTGCTTCTGCGGAATCTTTCTTTTTCTTCCTGCCCCGTTCTCTTCTCTGCAGCGCTCTGCAGACTGAGCGTGCATGGTGCAGCTACACACGCGTACGATTCTGGCACGTCGTGCATTTCCCCTCTCTCTTCTCTCGCAGCCTTTCTCGGAATCGTATTCCCTCGGGTGCACGAACACGGCCGTCACAAATCACAAGGGCCGTGCCCACAGACTCCTTGGCCTCATCTTCGGGATCCAAACGTAACATGCTTTCGCAACACACCACCGTTGGGGGAACGACAGTCCTTGGTGTCTTCATGTCTGTCGATTCGCAGCTTGTTTGGGGTAACAGACAATGACGGGACGAAATACCATGATAGACATGATCGACGCGTTCGTGCGTCCGTTTCCTTGCAGGCCATCTTTCCGAACGAGGAGAATTGGCCAATCAGCACTTCAACATTGGCCCAGCACGACGAGGAGGGTTCGCTTGGACAGGCGGAGGCAGCCGCGGCGTCGGACCGTCTAGGGCCAAAGACAGACCGGGGTCTCCCTAAGGGGGCGGGTGGTGTCATCCGTCAGAAATCTACGACCACGGCTCAAGGTGGAGGTGAGCCAGTGACGACTCGTCTCCCGTGCTAAGAAAGTAGTCCCCATCGCATCCGGATCTCGAATCTTTATTGCCGTTTCCCTCGCCCCCGGCCTTTTCTTTCTTTCATCGCGCAACAAGACAAGCATCGGCGGGTGAGACATGATGAGGGGCTGCGGGTTGATCGGCAGATCTGGCCAGAGCTTTTAGCCCGCCGGAAGGAGCAAGCCGTATCTGATCGACGCCGACTCGGTCCGGATGATATCAGCAACGGGCAGACATAGATCATAAACCGAGGATGACAGCCGACGCTTTCAGCTGACGTGCAACTAGCTGCCAGATCACCCCGGCCGGGCCCCAAGCCGATCCGGCTCGGCATGGCCATTGTTCGTGGCTTTAATTGCATTGCGGCGAGATGACAGCCACGGACACCCACTTGGTAACCCGTCAGGCAAGCCACTGCAGCACCGTTGAAGTCCATCCAGGTGATCCGGGCCGAATCTCACAAGATGGTCTCATTGTGTCAGAGCACCATCAAGTCTTGTTTCGATCTATGAAAGAGTAAGAGTACGTGCACGGGAGAAATCGCCATTGTTCTCGAGGGAATCTGGTTTGTCGAATCTAGTTTGTCGGCGATGTGGTCCGCTACGGCTTGGACGCTTTGTGACGTTGCCAACAATGGTATTTTCGCAGGACGCCCAGTATGCATAAGCGTGAGGGGCGATGATGCTTTCTGAGCAATCCAAGCAGCCTCGGAATGGCCCAATAACGACCAGCATCTTTCGAACATGCTTTTACACGGGGTGAAACTGACGAGCTCGGCACCGCTCGGTTCCAGAGCTGTCAAAGCTGCCACGGGTCAGTCTCGTACGCCGTCAATCACTCAGACAAAGTCCATCAGTTGCATCACCCTCGGTCCCATCCTGGTGAACAAAGATTTCGAAAGACTCCTTCCGACGCGTCCTCCAGAGCTTACAAACTGACCCGCGCCTGGTAGACTGGGAGTTGAAATCGGCAATATTGGGGCTCGCTAAAAATCACCGGTCCGATCGAAGAACGGGTCAAATACTGCCAACATTTGTCGCGTTGGGGCGCCTCAAATAGTGATCAAGCTGTCCACTAGGCCAGTGCTCCGCATCGCTGACTGTCGCTGCCACGCGACTGCGCTCTATCATGCCATTCTGACACCACAAAGTCCCAGCCTCACCAGCAACTATCGCACTGTAGTCTCCCTCTTCTCCATCTTTGTGGACTCGAAGTTGAGGAGGGTCGGTTGGCGCTGGCCAAAGCGCCATCAAAGCTCTGGCCGGGATGCGGTCTGGCTCGTTTCGTGGCGTTCGGGGCTGAGAGCCGGCGGCTTGGTAGACCACGTGAGCTAGGTGCCCTTCCGGCCGGAAGACTTGAGCTATTGTCACGAAGAGAGAAGCGCGACGCCGGCCGAAGGAACCTCCGGTGCTGTGGCCATGTCTCGATTGGTCAGGTTACGGCCAGGAGGGCCGCATCGGGAATCGACGCAGTATAGTCCACTCATGGTCCAGTGTCCTGGGAACACAACGCCAATGGCTTTGTTGTCGGTTCACCATTCGAGATTCGGAGGGCACTGGTCCGCATCTCCCGGTCGTCAACACCGCGTGACGAGGATGACGGCGATGTCGTCGGTGCGCGAAAGCGATTTGGAGAGGCGCGAGTAACCCAAGTTGAGTGACGTGAGGAGCAAACATCACAACCTCGCGCCAAGTTCGAGGTGTGCAACGTACAGTGGTTGTGCTGCGCTACCAAGAAGGGACCGGCGTGGATATCGCGGGCAGAATGGCCGCTCGCAAGAGTCCGACGGGGCACAACCGAAGGGGACAGACGGACTAGAACAATCCATACAGTCTCCCTGGGGTTCACACAAGGTTTGGTCCGAGCTCCGGATCTGGGTCTTCCTCATGTATTCTTGCCATTTCATGTCATGCTCCGACGGGGCCCATAGTATGTTGGCTTTTATAAATCACCATGTGCCTGTAGACTAGTTCCGGAGCCATTTTCGACGATCAAGGGTTGTATTAGGGAAGTCCTCGCCATCCAAACTCCACTTCGACTCGCCCCGTAGCCCGGCCAGATGGCAGACTGAGGCCGGTTCAAGGTGTATCCTTCCAGCATCGTTAACACCCACCCGCTAGCCCACAAAACGACCAACATAGCTCGATGCAACTTTGGCCCTCTATTTCAACATCTTTCCCCCATCCACGTGCAGCGTCGTTCCAGTGACGAAATAGTTCCTCATCAGAGACAAGTACGTCTCGGCCAGGTCCTCCGGGTCCCCGATCCTGTTCAACAGCGATGTGCTTCTGAACATGTCCCGCACAACGTCGGGGTCGGCCTTGACGCCTCCGAACTTCAGGTCCGCGAACGCAAACTCCATAAGCTCCGTCTGCGTCGCGCCCGGTGCGACGAGGTTGACCCTCACGGGCGCCATGTCAACCGCGAGCCCCTTCGCCAACGCCTCCTTGGCCCCGCCAATGGCCGCCAGCACGGCCCAGCACTGCGACGGCTTATACGTTGCGGAGCCGCCGGTAATGGTGAACGACGACGTGTACTCCTGCTTGAGGTACCTGGGTGCCACCTTGGCGAGCACGACGACACCGGGGAAGCGCGAGCCGCTGGCCTCCGTAATGCGCTGGGGCGTAGCGTCCTGCACAGTGAGCGAGGTGTCGGGAGCCTCGCCCGCCGTCTCGATGACGTGGTCGATCTTGTCTTTGCCGCCGTTAGTAGCGAACTCGAAGAGCCTCACGATGGAAATCTCCGACTCGTCGCCGCGGAGATTGGCGACGTGCCCCCGGATGCGACCCTTCGCTTCGGGGTAGGAAGCCGTGAGGCGCTTGACGGCGTTGTCGACTTTCTCCTGACTTCGACTTGCGACCACAACCCGAGCGCCGAACTCGACGCTGGCTTCCGCAACGGCGAAGCCGATGCCTGAAGTTCCGCCAACGATGAGGACGGACTTGCCCCCGAGCTTATTGATGTACTTGGGTGCCATTGTGAGGTTTTGTGTCTGTAGTAAAGGATGTGTGATGGTTTGAGCTGGAAATAATGTCGAATATTTTCTTCTGTAAGGATCTTGACCTGGTTTGTATGTAACGAACTGAACGTCTTGTCTTCATCGCTATATTCGCCTCCCACGAAATCCAGGAAACATCACGACCACTCGGTCTAACCACCCGTCGTACAGCTCCGGTCCACCGTCCAATCAGACATGCGGATGCTGGCTCCGCAATTGTGCATCACTGAGCACAACACCATTTTCAAACGATTGCAGATGACCGATTGAGACGTCATTGATCCGTGAACTCCATGACTAGTCAGGAACTGCAGGATCAAGAGGTCTGGGCCACAATTTCCAACGGCCGTGTGTACCGACGAGTTTCAGCTCTTGATTCGTCAGACAGGAGGGCCAGACTCGTTGTTGGCCATCAACTGCAAAGCGCCAGCTGACGGGCTAACCTCTGCTCGTGTTTCCCGCGTCGAATGATGACTACATATTATGATAGTATGATATCCCGTCGTTATTTCCCAAATGAATTCGGTGATCACTCTGTTTGCTCAACTCGGCGCGGTGGAAGAATGCCTGTCGCCCTGGTATTCATGTAGCCCTTGCCTGTACTCCAATATCGATTGAAGGCGGATGGCAGCTGGGACCTTGGGCAATACTGCAGGTTGAACTCGAATTATACCTTCATTGGAATCAAGGGTGTTGATTTTTGTACTCGTATACCGCTAGATCCGGATAACGGAGGGAAATGTGCCCAAACTGATTTTGTTGTTGCGTTTGCTTTGCGTGTAATAACTCATTCTACTCGCTGATTTTAAAGCATACACAAACAAGAATATATCCACCTGTGTATTATGTAGGCTTCAAGCCACTTATTTGCTTGAAATGTTCCGCCGAATTTGAGAAGGGGGCTTTTCAACCCGTCGGAGTTGCTTTTGCTAATAAGCGAATGTCAGACCCCTTGTCAGAATCGAAAGTAATTATACTGCTATTTTCTCGAGTGCGCATTTGTACATGGAAACAGCCATCTGAGAACTGCGTTGTGCCTCAAGACTTTATCGTCGTGATATTTGTCTCTGTGCCATTTTTGACACCTGTAGATGCTGCCATGCAGGAAAATAACGAGAGTTCATGAGAGCTTGAAAATCAGGGCACACCACTTCTCACGTCGAAACCGGCATAAATATGTGCAAAACATGATGCGCCTTTCGCAGTGGGGAGCAGAACAAAACTTCGCTTGTACGAAATCTCGGCATCTCCGGCCTCTTTGAGACTTAGCCGTCATGTCGTAAAGTGCGGGTGCTGTTTGGGAATCATCAGACTTCTCCTCACTAGTAAAGAGTTGAGTAAGGATTTGGAGTACCCAGTAATGTTTAGGTAGTGGAGGCAGGCCGTCAACGTGCTGGTTTACATCCCCCTCTCTCCGTTCTGGGTCGTGCTCTTCCACGTGATATGAACCACGACCATGGGTCCCGCTCGTGGGAAGGCTGCCTAGCTTTCCAGAGGCCAGGTCATCTGAGTGGCCGGAGGATGGTAATACTGCGCCCTGCGGTTTGGTGTTCGCCTTAACTCTAATACGAGGACGAGATGCTAGTTAAGTGGTTCGCCAACCCTCTTCGACCAACAGTACCAAGGAACGATTGGGCCTTAATCCAGAGTCAAGAAAACACAGGTCGATCCTCGTGGGACTTTTTATTGCCAGCAAAGTCTCTATTTTCAACTACCTTTTATTTCGTTGCTGCAAGTCATCTCCAACATCAACCCGCTTCGTTCCTGATTCGCGCAACCCTCCACGATGCCCTCCAGCATGTCCGTCTTCCTTTACGGACACTGGAGGCGACCTAGCATGCTCTACGTCCTCCTCCACGGCAACTCAAACCCCCCTCGCTCCGTCACGGAGCGTTACCATTACCGACAAGCCACTCTCTGCGATGATCCTCGCCAGCCTTCGACGTCTGGCCGGCGAGGAGCGATCATGGACGGGGTCTATGTCACCGGGCTGACGCAGGCGGATATTGAAAAGATTGACCGCTTCCTTGCCGGCGAGAACTGTGAACGACACGAAGTCATGGTTCAGATCGTCTGCTGTTCTGGACACGACCATATGAAGAAGGCATTCGTCTGGTTCCCCTCGATGAACCCCAACGAGAACTTCCGCTCATGGAACGGAAACTTTCATGCGGGAGCCGCCGGAGGCGCAGCGGAACCGCGCTGGGAGGCACTGCAGGAGCTGCCAGTGTTACTTTCAACGGAGCTGCCGATGCTGCTTAGCTTTCGGCAACTTTCCCAAGCACACTCGAGGACCACAGTAACTCGAATTACGCGCAGGCTCAATCCTCTCGGAGAAATGACGTGGTTTTTGATCGGTAAACTTGCGCGAGAAACCCCTTGGTCAGGCAGCAGGAACGGGTTCTTCTGAGAAACACTGGATGCGACTGGGCAATATGTAGCCGCCTGGCTCAAGTGACTGAAGTCTTGGGGCCTTTGTCGGTGGTTTGGAAGTGGCAAGGCGAAAAGTTAGGACAGGAAGCCAATACAAGAACGTGTTGACACCAGATATTCTCTAAATGAAGTCATGAAATTGAAAACTCAACGAGCAATTGTTTTGGACTGGGCGTACCATAGCAAGATCTGCCCGTCAGCAAAGATCCGCATGTGTAATGCAACCTCCGCTGCCGGCTCCTATCGGGATTCCACAAAGAATAGACGAAGAGGCGAATGGGCGGTCAAGATAACGGCATGGGCGGGTTCTGCTACGCTGACATGCTACGGTGATTTCATCTGATCAAGTCAAGATCGCCATGTCGGGTCAAGGACCCTGGAAACGGAGGCTGGACACCGCCATCTTGAGTGCTACGTCGGTGATCCACCCCCGCACTCGGCAAGGCTCTGTCGAGATTTCGACAGGCAATCCTTTCTCATAAGTACGCAACGCCGAGCCCGGCCACGTTTTCTCTGGACTTGAGATGAACATGCGTCGTATCCATCAGCTGCTGTTACGCCAGACACGCCATGACGAACCGCCGCTCAACGCTCCTCCTCTCCGCCCTGGCGGCCTCAACTGGTGTGGCGACGGCAGCGCGCTGCAAAGTTTACCCCGGCGACGCCGCCTGGCCCTCTGACGAAGCCTGGGCGTCGCTCAACGAGCGCGTGGACAACCGTCTCCTGAAACCGCGCCCGCAGGCGGCGGCATGCTACAACGGCCCCGATTACGATGCGGCTGCCTGCGCCGAGATGTCGGCCAGCTGGACCGACTCGTACATCCACCTTGATGACCCCATCGAGATGCTCTCGCCCGTCTACCAAGGTCTGACCTGTCTGCCGCCTACTATCTACGATTCGGGGAACTGCACGATGGGCGGCTTCCTTGGTACGTCATCAATGCGACTTCGTCTAAGCATGTACAGGAGGGCGTCAGGTTTGCCAAAGAGACGGGTGTGAGACTCGTGGTGAAGAACACGGGGCACGACTTCTCGGGCAAGTCGGGTGGCGGCGAGTCACTCAGCATCTGGACACATCATCTGAAGGACGTCGAGTACATCGAAGAGGTCGCCGACGAGGTCGAGGGATATTCTGGTCCCGCGTTCAAGTGCGGCACCGGCGTGCAGGCTTTCGAGATCTACAAGGTGGCTGCGGAGCACGGCAGGATGGTCGTTGGCGGTGAGGGACAGGTACATCCACGAACCGGAACACGGCCAGGGGACCTTCAGACTGACAACTTCTGTAGACAGTGGGTGTCATGGGAGGCTACATCCAAGGCGGCGGCCACAGTCCGCTCAGTTCCATCTACGGCACCGGAGCAGACCAGGCCCTCGCTTTCGAAGTTGTCACCGCCAACGGCGACTTCGTGACGGCAGACCATACCCAAAACTCTGATCTCTTCTGGGCCCTGCGCGGAGGCGGTGGCTCGACGTTTGGTGTGGCGACTTCGGTCACTGTCAAGGCCTTCCCGGATGTACCTACCACCGCTTCGGCTTTCAAGTTCTCGACGGCAGACGGCATCTCCAACGCGACCTTTTGGGCTGGCGTGCGGAGCTACTTTGACCACTTCATCCACAACGCCGACAACGGCACGTACGCGTACTTCCTGATGCTGCACAACAACCCGGGTCCTGGAAACTTTCTCTTCCAGATGACACCTTTCTTTGCGCCAAACAAGACGGCCGAGGACGTGACTACACTATTGGATCCATGGTTCACCGAGCTCCGGAATCTGGGCATCAAGTTCGATCCCAACATCACGCAATACGACAGCTTCTACCCCGCTTGGAAAGACTTTTTCCCCCTCGAGGCGGTCGAAAAGGTCAACGTGCAGAGCGGGTCCCGTCTCTTTCCACGAAAAAACTTTGAAGACGAGGAACTCAAGCAGGCAACCTTTGACGCCATCCGCACCTCGCTCGAGACGAACCACGTCTTCGTTGGGTTCAACATCAAGGCAACCAGCCCCGACGACCCTGAGAACGCCGTCAACCCCGCCTGGCGCGAGAACATCCTCTTCGCGATCCAGTCCGTCAGGTGGCCCCTCAACGCGACTGCGGATCGGATCCTCGAGGCGCGCAAGGGTTTCACCTTTGGGGACATGCAGCGGTGGCGAGATGTCTCTCCTGGGGCGGGCTCGTACCTTGCTGAGTCGGACAGAATGGAACCAAACTTCCAGCAGTCGTTCTACGGGGACAGCAAGTACCCGCGCCTGCTGGAGCTGAAGCGCAAGTGGGATCCTGAGGATGTGTTTTATGCGGCCACCGCCGTTGGCAGCGAGTTTTGGACGGTTGTGACTGCGGATGGACTTCCCCACGAGAACGGCAGATTGTGCCGTATCGAAAACTAATGGCGCGGATGTTGGACCTCTGAGTGATCATACTATGACTCACTGACAGTCAGCTTCTGCCTTGGAGTTTTGCTTTGCCCCTGCCAGTGCCTCCGAGTCCATGCATGGTTCGTCTGCCGAATAAGGTTCCGTAATGGTCCCTTGAGGCGGTTAGCCCCATGACCCGATATCGAACTTTACTACTTACACAGTTTGTCAAAGAAGCCGTCTCCATAATATGCATCTTTTGTAAATCATACTGCGGACACATGCTCGACACACCTGCTTGCTTATGACCCCCTCATGTCCCCGAGTGACCATACAATCATTCAGTTCCTACAATCTTTCGTCATCCATCCTAGCAATAATTCCGGGAATATTTAGCGCGCCGATTCTTGCATCCGAGATTGCCAACACATACTTCGACATGGAGGCTCTGGGGGTCATGGACCCCATGGGAATCCCCCTGGACGAGGAGTTGAACTGGACAGACTTTGATTACGACGGCTACGACGGCTATGACGGCTACGACGGCTACCATCCGTTCATATATGACGGAATGGGCTATTTCGAAGCCATGTACACCTTCTTCTTCTGGGAGACCTGGATATCCATGAAGCAACTGGGATCTAAGAAGCTGCTATACCCGACTTTTCTCTACATCCTCAGCGTCGCCTGCATCGCCATCGCCCTCAACGTCAAGGAACGGTTCCGAGCAGCCTGGGTTACTGCTTCCATTGCCATTGGGGCTGTAATCATCAAGTACATTTACGACACGGACTTCATCTATATTACGACGGACACGTTTCTCAGGCTTGTTATAATTCACAACATGGGCGCCGTGGTCATGATTCTGTGGGAGAAGTTCTGTCTCACCGAGGAGCAGAAGAGGCTGCCCTGGGGGCGACGCGCCATCGCCACTTACAAGATCATGTGGAACTCGCGGTTCGTCAACACTGCCCGGCCTGCCCCTGTCTACCATCTTCTGAAAGCCGACGAAGAGTTTCAAAATGCCGCCCTTCGCGCGGCGCCACGGAAAAGGACAAGGTCGAGAAACGCGACAGCAACAACACCATCATCGAGCAACCCGGCAATCCTCGCGTGTTCCCTCGCATCAAGAACACCTGTAACGTTGCACGCCAACTCGGTAGTCGTGCCTGGGGATGTGTAAGGCAGCCCGTGGCCCGATTCTGGAACTGGTTCAGCCCGAGGAATCGATGGATCATGAGAACAATCGCCATCATCGTTACGGTCTGGGTCGCGGATCGTATCAAGGACCACGTTGTGCAGACTCTGCTCGTCTTCGAATGGGCGGATGTTCAGAAACACAAGGCTTCTTTCTTCCGCCGCATCAACGAAGTCACACGCCGCGAGATGGTGATCCGCAGCTACTTTGCCTTCGAGGCCATCTGGGGCGCCTACGCCTTCTACACTAGAGTCCATTCCGCCATTGCCGTCTTCTTCGTGGCCCTCCGCATCGACGAGCCGGAGGAGTGGCCTCCTGTTTTCGGCGACATCCGCCAGGCCTGGAACCTTCGCCGCTTTTGGAGCAAGTACTGGGACCGCCTCATCTACCGCGCCGTCAACGGCCTCGGCGAGATGTTCATGACGGGCATCGGCCTGGGCCAGCGGCCGTTCCGCGGGAAGAAGCGATGGCTGCTGAACGGCCTCGTCTTCGCCATCAGCGGCATCTTCCACGGCGTCACTGACTACTTCTGCGGCATCCACTGCGGCTACCTGTGGGAGCTCTGGTGGTGGAACATGAACTTCGTCGCAATCGTCGGCGAGACGGCACTGCTCTACGGTATCCAGACCTGCTTCCCCCGGTTCTACTATAGGATGAGCGGCAAGGCTGGAAAGGCCGTTGGTTTCTTTTGGGTTTTCTCCTGGCTGTTCTGGCTTCGCCCAAGAACCAGTTCGTCGCGATGCATTGCATGCCCATGAACCGGTAGAGGATTCGAATGAGGGTTGGGGTGATGGAGAGTGGCCGATGTATGGTTCGAGTTCGAGGCACCGAAATCACCATTGAAAATCGATTGAGAAGGGCGTCTAAAAAAGTGCTCATGGTTTCGCTTTGTTTTAGTGCAACATGGATAGCCAGTCCAATATAAGAAGCCAAGGGGAACCGTCTGCCTCTTTTTCAGGGGTGATACGAATCTCCTCGACAGTAGATGAGCGACGCCGTACAGAGGTGTTTATTGTGATCGCAGGAGTCACGTATGTCATGTTCCATTCATCAAGGCTTGTGGTTTTACGACACGCCAGGACGGCGTCGACTTGCAGCAAATATACGAGACGCATTCAGTCTGGGATACAATTCCCGTAGAGGTTTTACACAGACCCGACCCCGCGTTCTCAACCTCACCATTCCCACTCATACGACAGCTGTCAGCTGCGCTTGGATGCCCAAAGACACCGTCTCCTGCGCTAGCATGGCGCTAAGTCGACTGTCACTCGCGACTCTCCAATGTGAATCGTGGGAAGGGTAATCTCTCTCGTGACAGAAGAGTCCATGATGAGCTCTTGGTGTTGACGCAAACCGAGATTAACACACTTCAGTCATCACTACAACTTCTGTTCATTTGGTAGAGCCGACTCGTTGCCATCCGGTTGCTACAACCCTCTGGCCGGGACGTTTCCAACCCCGCTCATCCCGTTGGCCAAACTCCTCACGCCAGCTCCCAACCATGCATGCCAACCCCCCTCGCTCTAACCATGCTGCGAAGGCAACCATTTCGAATGGAGGGCGCGCGCGGAAAACACCATCACGTGCGAAAATGTCGAGTAACAAGTTGCGGAACGCTGGCTACCGGTGCCCTAGCCGGCCTAGGTCTCTTAGAACACCGGTAGCTGCATGCAAGATCCCCCCGCCTCGAAACGCCATTTTCCGATCATGTCTAACCTACAACCGACCATCCCTATTTAGGCACGTTCGAATATATATCTACAGTGTTCTCATCCGAACCCCTCACTGTCCGAAGTTCATCCTGTAAGCACGGGGCAACCAGGTTCTCCTATGGTCTGTCCTTCGAGAGCACATGAACCGAAACAAGACGTATTGTGCCCGTAACAAACACTGCCGAGCCGCTTCAGAAAATGGCCAGGAATCTCAGCACCCTACCAGCGTACCTGACGCGCCTCTTCAGCCTCGCAGGCAGGACAGCCGTCGTCACGGGTGGTAGCTCAGGCATAGGAAAGGAAATCGCACTCGCCTTGGGCCAGAGCGGTGCGAAAGTCATACTCATTGCGCGCCGGGCGCAACCTCTAACGTCCGCCGTCGAGCAACTCACGCAGCTCGGCATCCCCGCGACTTCGATAACGGCAGACCTCTCGAACCTCGCGGACCTCAACCACGCCAGCGCCCGCGTCAAATCCGCCCATGGCATTCCGGATATCCTGGTCAACGCCGCCGGCGTCTCCCACCGCCCGCCTCTGTCGCAGATAACGCAAGGAGACTGGGACCACACCATCGCGGCGAACCTCACAGCGCCCTTCGCCCTGGGGCAGGCTTTCGGCCCAGGGATGGCGGAACGTGGAAGCGGCCGCGTCATCAACATCGTCAGCCAGCAATCGTTTCGCGCCTTCGGCAACAGCGGTGCTTACGGCGCCGCAAAGGGCGGCTTGGTCTCGCTCACGCGCTCTCAGGCCGAGGCATGGTCGCCGAGCGGGGTCCTGTGCAACGCTATTGCGCCCGGCCTCGTGGAGACGCCCACGACCGAAGGGGTGCTCGCCGACACGGAGAAAGCGGAGGAGCATGCAGCCCGGACGATGACCGGGCGTAACGGACTGGCCGAGGACTTCGCCGGAGTTGCCGTGTGGTTGGCGAGCGACGCGAGCGCCGCGGTCACAGGGCAGACGATATTCGTCGACGGGGGTTGCTCGGCCACGTAGCAAGGTCACCCATGCGTCTTGCGGGAATGCATCCAAAGCGTTGTTCTCTGTTTTATTGTATTCTGTAAGGAAATTGTGTGTTACAAGGGTTTACGGCTGATACGTATGTGTCCATCTTCACTCGATGAAGGGCTCCCGGTTGGAAGACCAAGGCTCTAGGCCGTCCAATCTGAATACGCGTCAACGGCTCTCACATACCGAGCTTCAGCCTGGACGATCGTGGCTGCCTTCGTCAAAATCCCGGCAAATGGTACTCAAGTGCCACCTGAAGTTGTGTCATGGAGCTTTGGTAGTGTGTCCAAGAATAAACCGGTTCTATTTGGGCAAGCAAATAGAGTTCAAAACCACTTAACCTTGAATCTGTTTCACGGGTTCCGCAAGCAAGTCGAGGTTGCTTTGGTTGAACCCGGATTAGGCTTACTGTTCGCGAATGCCAACCATCCCAGTTGTGCAGGCCACAACGATGAATGTTGGTTGCTACACGATACGCGTCAACAAATAGTTTTCTCATTTGTAGGAAATGCGAAACATATGCTTGATGTGTTACGTTGTTCACGGTGTGTTATGGATACTGAATGCTGTTGAATCTCCGACAGTCGTCAGCTACTGCTGCAGCGCTCCGGCCGCTCATGTGCATTCAACCGAGGGAACCCCAACGCTGAAAAACCAGTCCCTTGGATATCTTGGTCAATGAGAGCAAGTGCATCTTCATTCTTAGACGCGAATACGAGGTTCGAAACACGGCACGAGGATGAGTTGTGCCGTCCATTCATCACCGAACCTTGCAGCAAGATGCCATCCTCCTCGTGCGATGTGTGGGGCAAGCGAACTCTTCAGACTAGTCTATCCTACTTGGATCGATATGAGACAACGTGATGACCAAAATGCCAGAAAAAAAAAGGCTGAAGTTGTGGAGCTCGGAGGACTAGATGTTAATTCCTCCGGGGCTGATGGTCTAGTGCAACTCGCGTTGCGGATGTTGCACGGTGCATCGATCAGTCGAATTTATCCATCGCAGTGAGCTCGCCCCATCTGTCTCTTCAATATGCCAGGGCAGTGTGCAGTGGTTGTGGTGAAGTTCATAATATCTCCCCAGCCCGAGGAAGGCGTACCGACCAATTTCGCCCGGAGTGGGTTGTCCGAGACAAAGCTTATCGCCGTCAACTTAATCAGCGGCTTGGGAAGCATGACGAGGTTTCCCTGTCCGCAGTCCCCACGAGACTCTCGCAATCTGCAACACGTTCCCCCCCTTGGCAAAGGAGCCATCGGACGCAGTGGAAGCTTTCAGCCTGTCGGGCTTGTCTAGAATCAACGCCGTCAATCACCACCTTTGACAGTATGAAGAAACTGGATAGCCAAGTTTGCTCTTTTTCGGAAAGCGGCAAAAAACTTGCGGGTTCTCCTGCGATTGACAAAATAGACGATGGATATGGCGAGAAGAAAGGACGCCGGTGTGTTTGTACCCGGCGCCCATCAAGCCCAACGATGATCCGCTTATGCCAGAGATTTCATGCATGCCTGATTCAGGGCAGGTCTTCTTATTGTTCAGCAGCCTAGGGAGTCGAGCGCGTTCAATGGCGAGCTGAGGCGTGGCGACGTTCTACCATGGTTGAGGCTTGACGGCGGTGATCCCGGCCATCTTGAATAGACTATTTACATTACTTTCCCACCACCAAAGACCGCAATCAGAATCCGGATGTTGCGTAGCATGCATGCGTGCAAAGCCAGCGTGTTCTACCGCACAAAAGTCGCAGTACGACGCGTTTACATCAATGCGGGACGTTTGAGGTCTAACCACCTTGCGCGTCTTGGTGATTCAATCCGACGTTATCACGGTGACATTTCAGACCAGACACACCGAACAGAGCCGCAAAGAGCCGTGAGTCAACCCAAGTTATCTGTGGTTAATCTCGACTGCGAACTCTATCCGTGATGTGAAGATACGGTCCACTGTTGATTACAGACGGCAACGGGTTCCCGGCCGGGAACATCCTTCCAGTCTCCGGGGGTACCGGGGATGCCGCGAGCTATCCTGGATAGGAAGGTAAAGTTCATCTGAACCCCGCCGAATATCGTCAAAGTGGATTCGTTCCGGCATTTCCTCAATATTTCCC
>JAIMZG010000689.1:0-15482 GCA_020466075.1 Colletotrichum coccodes
CTACCTGTCGCACTGGCACTCTGTGGGCTCGGGCGTCTTGCATCTGCTTGGAAATCAGGAACAGGAACTCGGACAGGAACAGGAAATCCCATGGAAGATGGCCGTGGACGACGGTGACCCCCCCCCCCCCCCGCGCGCCCGCGGCGGAGCAACTCTTGTCCATGTCCAGCGCCCTCTGCCTTGTCCTACACCACGGATACGCTGTCGAGTGGTCAGTGTGCTGGACGGGTGGGCTGAAGATGACGGATGAACCACCCCGTCATCATCCCGGTCAGCTCGGCTCGAGGCAAAACGTACCGAGGGAGACGCACACGCAACGGTCGGGGAGATGGGGATACAAAGCATTCGCCCTCAGATACCTGCCACTTTACGCGGGCTTCCCCGCCACCGTTGCGTACCTCGAACGGCGGCCGACAGGTACTCGCGAGTATCACTCGCCTTGGGCCCAGGACTTGCGCGCCTCACCCATTCAGTCGCTCTGTCTTCGGACTCTCTGCCGGTACGGAGACGGGTTGCCAGCATCAGCGCGCCGTGCCAGTGCCTGCTTCTGTCACATGTGTTTGTCTCCTTTGCTCACTCGAAGTGCGTCTCGCTGTTCGGGGGTCTCTTCACTCGTCCGCAGCCGTCGCAATTTGTCGAGGGCCCGGCCAGCTCGAGACGCAGTCTCAAACCCCACGCGCCCCCCCCCCCCGACCGTTGACTGGCTCCTCCTGTCATCTTAGCCAGAGTGGCCGGACAGGACTGCCCAGCTACCAAGACGCGGGCTTTTCATTGGCAGCCGCTGCTCGACCGTGTAATTGGTTGGGTTGATGCCGATGGAGGGGCCTCCGGTTCGTCCAAACATTGAACAACGGCCCTTTAATTCCTTGCTCTCTCGTTTGTAAATCAAGGGTAACGGCACTACTGAGATAGTGTCGACAAGAGGCCCTTGCCCTCACTTTACTTCATTTTGGCTCGTCAAGCTTCGAGTACCGTTCCAGCCTCACCCCCGTCGGCGACAATTATCCGGCGTCGCCCTTGGCTCGCGGTGCCTTGTTCCTTGCCCGCAGCAGGCCGAAAGTTAATTGCCCAAAGGCTTGTCGTTCTTCACGGGCGCCTCTCGAGATTCTGGATGCAGGAGAAGCACGCAAGCCGGCTGGCTAGATAGAGCCTTAGCTGCCAATCACCCTTGGCCTCGGCCGCCGTCTCCTCCCCTTCGCCCTCGTCGCCGTCCACGCATGCCCCAACCTTGTCCTGCCATGTCCTGTAGCGCGGCAGATGCAGCAGCATTGCATCGCATCGAGTCGCTAGCAGGGGTCCAACCCAGGGAGCAGCAGGGTGGGTTTGTGGTGGGTTTGCAAAAGGACCTGAGCTAGGTCGAGGCTAGGCGCGAAGAGGAGCAACAGCCAGTCCGCGGCCTGGACTGCATAGGTCCATTCCGGAGACGGGGCTTGAATGATTGCCTGTGCAGCGCTCTCACTGACGGGCCGCAGAACGAAGGTTGTCTCGTCCTTTTCAGCAGAGTTTACGACGGATGGACCGTGTGAGAGACACGATAACCCAAGATTCGACGACGGACGTTGCGATACTGGCAAATGGGAATCGTCAAAGCCGCTCCCCGTGTGTGCTATCTCCGACGGATCGACCGCCAATGTCTCGTCTTGTCCGATATCTCTCTGTCCGACGCGCCAGGCGGGAAAGGCGGGCTTGCGGGCTGGGGAAAGTCTTCAGGTACCGATGAATACGAGTTCTTGGGGCCGGATACCTCGCGGTAGGGATCGCAAGCGCCGTCAGAGGGGATGACTTATCCCTCGACTGCTCGTCTTGACTGGTGCCGTGCATTGGTCGTTCTCCGTCTCATCTCCTCTCCCCCCGCAATCCTCTATCACGTCTTATCTCGCTGGCCTCCCGTGCTGCGGGTGCCTTTGCGGTGACCGGGTTGAATCTCCGTTCGTCGTATGTCATCAGTCATGTCGATAACCTTTTCTTCTTCTCTTTTTTTTTATCTTCCCGTCAACGGCGGATACCGGACATTTGCTCGTGTGAGATCTTTACGCATTCGCCCGAAAGAGATGCGAAGAATGCTTGCCACCATACGCCTCCGAGACCGAGCTGCTCGAAATTTTCTCCTGTTCTGTCTGCCCTTCTCCAACTGGGCTCTTCACCGTCTTCTCGGAGAGAGGCCTTTGGTCCGCTCGCTTCTCCGCATTCACTCTCCTCTTCCCCAATATCATCGACCAAGACCGAATTGCCAACCAAAGCCACCCGTCCGCGCCTCTCACTTTCAAAATAGGAGGGGAAGAGGATGAGGCATGTAACCCCTCCAAAGACTGGACTACAAGGGCCCCTGTCGCATCGTCCGCCCACGTCTTTGACCAGAACAACCTAAAATCATGGGCAGGCCAGCGAAGGGCAAGGTACCTGGAACCCTGGGCTTTGTACCTGCGATGAGATGGGGACTCGCTCTTCTCCTAGGGGCCCCCTGCTCTTCTGACATCTGGCAACGGACCCGCTGATCTGCTCGTCTTCATTCTCCCACTCTCTCTTCTCACTCGCTCTGTTCTGCCCTCTGTTGCTCTCTAGCCTCGCCTCCTGCTCTTATTTGTGTCTCTCGAGCTCGCAGTTCCCGCGGCCACTAGGATCGAGAGAACGGCCAGGGACCGAGAGACGAGGCACACTCCCTGACCGTTTCCCTTTCTCGCACACCCACACAACCCGGCTCGCCTTCACGTAGGTTTCTCTCCTTCGGTCGACGTCGCCGCCCCCGGTCCCTCCTACCGTGTGCTGTGTGCGCCTCCTACGCATCCTCTGTTGCTTCTTCTCCCCCCACTCCGTTTGCTGCTCTCTCCCAAGTTGCCTCCTACCCCCCCCGTCGACCGCACATGATGATGTACTCTCATACTGCTCGTGCAATACCCGCTTCCCTCCCCCAGACGAGCTGCTTGGTGAAAGTCCGTGATCCATGCTCGCCGCTTGTATATCTCTAGCCAATCTCTCATCCATGCAACCAATGGCTGTCAGCGAGGACGCTCACCACCTCTCGATCCATTTATACACTCCTCCTCCCCGATACTCGCCACACTCGGCATGTCATATCGTGCCTCTTGACTTATCCTCTCGCCTCCGTCTTCTACTTATTTACCTGCAGTGGTAACCGCTTTCCCAATATTACCACCAGTTTACCCATACCACTCTTGCTGCGTGTTGTTGGCACGCCCAGACCATCTCGTCTCTTTCCTGACCGGCAGCCGGTCTCGCACATGTGGCACACGCATCTCATAACCCCAATCCGCCCCTCAACTTGATCGAGAACAAGATGACAGCTCCTATAACCCAACAACAGTCCGCACAGGCGAAGGACGCCGCCGCCGCCGCCTCCGTGCGCAAGCGGAGAAGACGCGCCCCCGCCGGTGGTGCCGCCGATGACTGCTTTACCTGCTCCAAGAGAAATGTCAAGTGTGATCGCAGGCGCCCGTACTGCTCACAATGTCTCGAGATCGGCAACGAGTGCTCCGGCTACAAGACCCAACTGACCTGGGGAGTTGGCGTGGCCAGCAGAGGCAAGTTGCGCGGCCTGTCTCTTCCCATCGCGAAGGCGCCACCCGTTGCCGGAGCCGCAAAGAAGTCGCCCGCGCGTCCCCGCGCAAACTCGACGGCCACCACCGCAGGATGGGCCGACGCCGAGGACATGTCACGGAGGAGCACGCGCGACGATGCCGGCTTCTCGCCGCAGCACGTCGGCTCGGCCCCCACCACGCCCTTCCCTCACAACTACGACCTCCTCTCAATGTCACATCCCGAGCACGCACCGTCCATGACGACGGCGCACTGGGGCAGCCTTCCGTATTCGAGCAGCATGCCGACTGAGGGGCCCAGCTACCGCAAGTTGGGGGCTCACCTGGGCCCCATCCCCATCTCCGGAGCCCTGTCTTCGTCCCTCGATTCCGTGAGCGACGCCGATTACATGTCACCCATGAGCCATTCGTACTCGAGAGACGACATCCCTTTCCTTCACAGCCCCAACGTCCTCTACGACGGCTACGGCACCCACGACTCGCCGGTCCCCCAAAGTCCCATCTCGGCCATCCTCATCGACCAGAGAGGGGCCCCCACGTCGTGTCCGAGCCTCGTGTACGCCCCGTCAGAACACAGTTCGAGCCTGACATCGCACATGGACAACTTCGAAAGTCAGTTGAGTCAGAAACTGATGCGGGAGTGCGACACTCTGAGTGAGATGTCCCGTCCGGCTCTGCTTTAGGATCGGACTCGCTGACGTGACGGCTTTAGGCGTTCCCGAGATGGATGCGTACAGCACGAGCTGCAACTCGAATAGCCATGTTTGGACCTCGCCCCCCCGGAAGAGATGTCACCGCACCACTCCGACCACCAGGCCTCGGCCCAGTGGCCTACCATGTTCGAGCCTCAGGCCGTGCATGTGAACTCGGACCTCATCGCCAAGATGCCCTTTTTCATGGATTACTACAAGAACATCATGTGCCCCTCCATGGTCTTCATGGACGGGCCCGGCAACCCGTACCGGGAGCACGTCCTCCACCTGGCTTCGAGCAGCCAGAGCCTGCAGCACGCCATCTGCGCCTTGTCCGCTTGCAACCTGCGGATGAAGCGCAGGCTCAGCCTGGGCCAGGATACCCGTGAGCTCTCCGAGAAGCTCATGGCCGAGAAGTCGACCGCCGAGTCGATGGCGGACGTCCAGCCCGAGGACCAGTCCCTCTCGGAAGAGTACCAGCACCGGAACCTCGCGGTCCACCTGCTCAACCAGCAGCTCAACGACCCCGCAAAGTCCAGCCACGACTCGGTCCTGGCGACCATCCTGCTGCTCTGCCACTACCGCATGGTGGAATCCGGCATTGCCAAGTTCCACACCCAGTTCGCCGGCGTCAAGAAGATCCTGTCGATGCGGCGGTCGCAGAACCTGGCGCCGTCCCGCGACTCGGCGTGGATGGAGGCCATCTTCACCTACTTCGACGCCATCTCGGCCAGCATCAACGACCGCGAGGCCCAGCTCAACTCGACCTTTTACGGCGTCATGCCGGACGCCCAGCTCCTCCCCCCCGGCGCCGAGAACCTGGTGGGCTGCGACCGCGAGCTCTTCAAGACCATCAGCAAGCTCGGCAGGCTCAACCTGCTGTCCCAGCACCGCGCGGTCCACAACCTCGTCAAGAACTCCATGGCGCGCAACGTCCCGTCGCGCTCCCAGTCGCCGCTCGGCTCGCCCCTGGGCCACGCCTTCAAGGGGAGCATCGCCGGCCTGCACCATCAGCAGATCGGCGACGTCTACAACGTGCCCGTCCACCGCTTCGACGGCAACGGCTTCGGCTCAACGCTCGACGACGACGAGTTCGTCTCTTCGGCCCTCTGCTCTTCGGCTACGTACGACGACCACCGCAACAACTTCTGGAGGGAGTGGAAGGAGGCCCGTCTCGCCCTCCAGAGCTGGGAGTTCGACTCGGCCCGCATCCACGCCTCCCTCCCCTCGCCCGCGACCCCCGCTCAGGTCCGGGACCTCGGTTCGCTATCCGAGGCGTTCCGCTACGCCGCCCTGCTCTACACGGAGCGGCTGGCCTCGCCCAACGTCCCGTCGACGCACAGCAACTTCCAGAACCTGGTCTCTCAGGTCGTCTACTACGCCACGAGCCTGGAGAGCGGCAGCCAGGCCGAGAAGTTCCTGCTGTGGCCGCTCTTCGTTGCGGGCAGCGAATGCGTCAACGAGCTGCAGCAGAACATCGTGCGGAGCAAGTGCCGCGACATCATGGCCCGCTCGGGTTACATGAACAACCTCGCCGCCCTCGACGTGCTCGAGCGCCTCTGGGCGGGCGAGTGGAAGGACAACGAGCCTCGGGGCCCCGCGGCGGCCAAGCTCGAGGCGATGCGCCGAGGTCCCTTCAACTGGACCAGGTGCATCGGCGGTCCCGGTGTCGAAGTGGAGTGGATCATGTTTTAAAGAAAGGCCTCGTCTCCGCGGAAAGCCCCTTCTCGGAGGGGCGCAGGCGAGAAGGGGGAAAGGGATTCATACCGGACTCGGAAGCACGCGCGAGTCACGCGCAACGGCGGTCGGAGTGCGCCATGTTTTTGGGGAGGCGGGTTTTTTATTTATTTATTTGCTCGGCGGCAAGCTGGGCTTGGTCACGATTGATGAGACGGACCTCCGAAAACGGGTCCATCTGTAACTGTATAATAGCAACTACTACAAAACTGTTCATACTCACGACGGGGAGTAATATGGGAATGGGAGGAAACGGCACGGGGCCTCGGATGGATGGGACCGTTGCATGATGGACGACGACCTGAGAAAAGGCTGGAGGGAGGTCTAGCTCTCTCCCCCCCCCCCGGGGGGATACAGCATCACGAAAAGACACAGCTGTCTGAAAAAGAGAGGAAGCAAAAAAGAGTCTAAACAAAATGCCCCACGACGCAGTCTTGACGTTCCCCCGTACGCCTCTTTCCTCTCGTGACCGGCTAACAGACGCCTCGGACCGGCACTTCTCGTCATTGTCGAGTATTTAGAGTTGGTGTCACGCGGAGACGGGGCTGCCCCCTCGGCATGGCGCAACGGCGGTCGAGGAACGAGGTCGACGGCGATGGCGTGCCCTATCGGCCTCCGCTTCGTCGACGATGGTACCTGCAGTCGCCTACCGAGAACCGCCAGGCGCAGCAGGCGGCGGCGGCGGATCTTCGCTCAGGGTCCAGCTGTGGCCGGAGACTCTCAGCGGGCTCCCCCCCCCTCCTTCAGCGTCTCGTTGTCTCGAGCCGGGCAGGCAGGCGAAGCTGGGTAGGGTGTGTAGGCTGGGCCGAGGGGGGGGGGCTCGGTGAGGGAGTGAGGGGGGTGCGGCGAGGAGAAAAGGGGGCCAGGAGGAGACGTGAACAGAGGTACATCAGAGTGAGGAACGGTGACAAGACGGTTCGGTGGCTTTTTTGCCTCCCGCTCGCCCCCGGTCGAGCCCAGATCCACCACCGAGGACGTCGTCGTCCAGTCGCAATCGCTCCAAGCGCCGTTTGGGGCGGGAGGCGCATGTCGGCGCGGTCCATCATCCATGTGCCTGAGTGCTAGAGCAAGGGGCCACCGAGTATCCGTTCGTACCTCGTCTCCGCGCTGTAATCGTAGCGAGCGAGGACGGTCGAGGGATCAAGCGTGCGAGATCTCGGGGTTTGAACGTCATTCCCTACCTTGCAGCAGAGGCCTCAGGGGGCGAGATAGAGAGCAGCAGCTCCTCCTCGGTGTCTCTGGATCGCCCATCGCGAGGAGCCGTATCCCCGTACCCCCCTCCGCGACCCTTGCCAACTCGGTTGCGCCAGACCGAGCCAAGCCAAGATGTTGGAGTGCCGCCCGCTTTGTAGTGTTCGACGAGCGACACTAAGGCAGTCTGCTGCCAATTCGCGTACCCTTGATGAAGGGTCCGGGGTGAGGGCACCGTTGCAGAGTAAGCACGCAACATAGGATGGGCAGCACCGCTTGCATGATTGCGGAGTAGTGGTTCGAAGTGTCGAAATGACGGAGAGTGAAGGGAAAGAAATAGACATGCATACAGACGGAGACACAGACACACACACACGCGCGCGCGCAGAGAGAGAGAGAGAGAGAGAGAGAGAGACAGTCGCAGCTGGAGAAGATCACACCTTGCAGGTACATGCCACCGCCGCTCCTATCCTCTCCCATTGACCAATTCCGCCCCTTGACGTCTTCACAATTGCTTGCATCTCTTGTACCTTGACCGTCTCGGCGGCTCAAAAGAACATGGCCTCAGGGGTCTGGGTCTGTCTTCTCGACTTGTCTGCCCCTTTCTTTCTCCCCGAATCTCCAGTCTCCAGACACCCATTTATCTCGTTTATCCCCTCTCTTACCCGCCTTTTCTCTTACCCTCAGCATGCACTGGAACCACCGGTGGGCACCTTGGGTATTTTGGGCACATGATTCGAAATGGGAGACGACCCGGCCAGGGCAGGGCAAGGAAGAGCCCCGAACGCCGCTCCGGCTGACTCCAGCAGAGCCCGGATGCCAACAATTCCGCACACGAGCTTTCTCTGTCCATTTCGATGCCACAATCTGCCCCTTGACATCATCGCCTCAACCGACTTTGGACGAGGCGTCCCGCTCCAGGGATCGAGAGCCGCCCGACCCGGAAGCCACAACCATGCCCAAGATCCATTCTGCATGCCACCCTGGTCTGGAATTTGGGCCAGCCTCGCCCTCCGCCTGAGCTAGACCTGGAGCTGGAACTCGAATCCCGAGTGAGAACTACTGCGTGCACTACGGGTGGATGCCACAGAATGCAGCAGACGAGCCCGGCACCAGACCACACCAGGCCAGGTGGGCGAGGAATGCTTGGCCTGACCCGAGAAGGACCACCACCGACAAAAGACGTTGGTCATTAGCTTGAGCAGCTTCGAACTGTCTGCGAATCTACCTATTGTCTCACGGCCTTGACCTCGACCACGATCAACGCCAACATGGTGACACGGAAAGAAGAAGAGATCCCCAGAGACAACAGCCCGTCAGTCCTGACGGAAATGGCGTCTGTTCGCCCCAGACCCGCCCCCGATGCGGCCATGCCTCTTCAACTAGGTCGCTCGGCAGTCCGCTAACGCTTCTGCCACCCGAACTTTCCTGAACTCTACTATTCCAGCCCTCGACAACAACCAATGGATTCGACAGTTTCGTCATGATCATGAGGCCAGTCAGCACAGGTCCAGCGTCCAGCTGCCACATTTGTTTGCTTTGCATTTGTGCTATGCCTTCCAAACTCTCTCGGGAACGGCTCACTGATCACCAGCCCCTGCCCCGGCGCCAACGTACCGGGCGCGCCACTCAAAAGTCGTGTCGTCGCTTCCGGGCTCCCGCCTTTTCCATCTCCAAAATGGGGAACAAGACAAGATGGGCGCATCAGTCATCATCCCAGTTGTCGGGCTCTTCAGGAATGATGCTGCTACAGGGAACCGCATTTCTCGAATCTCTAGAGTAATTTCGCGAACCATGGACACCGTATTGCTGAGATGAGCAAATGAGGCGCTGACGTGGCTGAGGTACTATTTACGAGCCAACCCCGGATATTACTTACGAGCCCTGGCCGAAGAACGTTTTCGTGGCCCAGCACAAGATTGTACTGGGCATGCCATGCCACCGGATAGCGTCCGGGACAGGTTCTCTCGGGGAAGCCTCCCGCTGAGCTTTCTTCGTTCGTATGCTGCGCCATCTGACACTACCCAGCACCTCAACTGACGCCTTGCTGTCTTGGAGACTGGGAAACATCGGACGACTGCCGCTTTTGGATCGCTCAGTCGAGCCTGTTGAGCCACGCAACCGAACTGTCCATTGTCTGAAGAAATGCATTGTCCAAGATTGCCAACGCATCGATTCGAAGCTAAAAAGCATCCCCACATTCCACCAACGAAGGAGTGCAAGTAGGGTATCAAAACGTTGACCGAGAAGCCGGGCAACGGCACCGCCGCCCGTTGTCACATCGCGTTCATAACCGCCACCTCTGGCCTGTTATCTCGCACGGCCCACGGGTGTCACTTCTTCCCACCTCCCTATCTCGGCCGGCATTCGACATGCGCCTCATCTGAATCACCACCGACAGTCCACCATAGAAGATCCCGAACAAACTCGGAGACGATCATCGATCCCCCACACCGCTGATGGCTGAACCCCCACACCGCTGATGTTCGAACCCAGCGTCTCCCACGGGAACCTACGTTGAGCCTGCCCGCGAGGCAACACCTACCTCTACTTGTTATTTTGCCGGTTTCATAAGCCTGAGACTTGTCTGTGTTACCATTCTAACTCATACCGATGACGATCACAGTTGGGGTTGCCGATACCGGAATCAAACCGTTGCCAGGATACAGCGCGCTGCTCGGTCACTACATGAACCCATCAACGGACAAAACATCGTCAGTTACGCTCGCAAAGGCTCCGTCGCGATAAATGATGCCATAAATCAGGGAGTCGCGTAACTTTCTTTCAGTTCATTGCAGCTTCGCCTGAGCCAAGCATCAATCCGGCTGGCTCGACCGGCGAAACTTCACGACAAACCCGTTGTTCTTGGCCATTTTGAACTTCGCGATCCGCTCGTTCAGCTTCACGTCCGAGCACCCAGAACAGTGCCAAAGCACACGTGCCATATTTCTGCTTTTTTCCTGCCACGCGCGCTCACAATGATACTACCCTCCCTCTGCAAGCCATATGCAGAGCAAGCAGTTCTCGTGATAACCAGAAACTAAAACTCGACCTCATTGGCTAGCTCATCATTGCCCTGCGGCCGCTAAGGGGTGGCCCTAGATGCATCTGACACACACCGCTCAGCGGGCTTTTTGTTGAGGCCAGTCAGAGTCGGTGTCCATCCGGGAGTGTAGTGCTTCCAACCATCTTGGAAGCCGTCTCGAGGAGAGTAGCAGGATTAGCATGACTTTGGCTGGGGTCTGGCCGCTCCGTCTGGGGTCAACTCTCCCCTTTCGTCCCGGAAGCCACATCTACCCCCGCGACAGCGCAATAGGATGTCCTACCGGCCGGCGGAGGAAGCTTGGAGTCCCCGTCCCCGCGGTATCGGTCCCACTCCTGTCCGTTAATCGCCGGCCACAGGCGGGCTTGACTCGCGCCTCCAGCGGAACCCGCGGCGGTCATTTGTCGCAAATTCCTGGGTGATGTGCGGATCTTGGCTGTCGAACCCAGCACTGTTCTCTTGCGGTTTTCGGAGGTCGACTGGAGAAATTGAAGGCGTGGAGGCGAGTAGCGGACACTGCCACACCGATATATGTTTTGAGATTGTTTGCCCCAGGACCCTTTGACGATCATCTCGCGACAACCCAAGCGGCATCGAATCACTGCGTTCGGGACAAAAAGTCGCATCGCACAGAAGCCAACTTCGGATAATCTCTACCACGATAATGGCGAGACATGCGCTCGTGTCGCAGCTGTCCTATGATGGTGCCACGGAACAGTTTGGCCATATCGCAGATCATTGCTTCGATAATCGTCTCGCTCGAAATCCCGTTGACACTGTCGAACACAATTACCAAACACACGCATCTCGGTCAACTTTGAATGGACATGGCATCTCCTAGGCCCACGACCGGCCTGTCAGCATGGTGAAATGCCGACCTGCTCCACGCTGGCAGAGCAAACCCATTATGAATGACTCTGGCGGCTGCCGTGCCCGTTTGTCGACTCCAAGGACAGCAACACTATCGTCAACCAACATGACGATTGTTTAGGGTTTTATCTGCGTCGATCTTGTCTTTTTACTGACACGATATACGAGAGCTTCCACAGCGACCCAGCCTCAGCCACTGATCCCTTTGTACAGCCTCAGGCGATTACTACCAACACCGATTCCACCAAGTGGGTGCGAAATCGTAGCTTGTTGTTGAAACAACATTTGAAGTATTGCTCCAGGCCAGGCTCGCTATATATCTGGCCCTTGTACGTAGGACGCCAACGCAACCATATAACCAGTTGGCCCTCGTTCGCACGTGGAACACCTGATGATAAGCCCTTGTCCATATGAGATTCGAACGTGAGCCAGATAGTATGAATTGGCTCTTGTACAGCGTCGGAGCTAGGCAACTTTGACAGTTCTCAGCACCGGCAGGTATGAAATCAGCGATGCATGTTTCATTGCCAGCTTTCTGGGAGATGCTTAGCCTGCGCGACTCACCTACAACGTTGTCGAATACAGCGCGATATACACCCCGCGGCACCTTGCAAGGAGACAAGGCTTAGTAGTACATGTTGTGCTTCGAACCCAAGTTGAAGATATTTCTGGTTTCGCAAAGAAAATGACAAAACCGTGGCCGATAAGATTAAAACTCGGCATTCGAACTTGTTTGCTAGTGAAGTAGCTGCTCGATCTCCTAGCGACAACTGCCATGGATTATTAGCTTGGGATGCTCAAGGCCGGACGTGACTGACATATCTCAAGGACGTCGATACATGCCACTCTGTCCTGGCAGCAGATCCGTTCGTGACGAGGGTTGAGTAGCAAGTCACTTTTGGTAAAAACTCTCAACAAAGTACATCATTGACAGAAAACTATTTAAATTCGTCAGCCCCTGACACGTATTGCATCTTCAGCGATACGGTGAGCTGTCCTAATGTCCCTCAACAAAAGCAAGTCTGGCTAAACGATCTCTCGCGTCGCCATACGAGGTCGGAAAGTATGAGGGTTTCATTCCCACGTATTACCTGGTGAGGAAATAAGGCCAGGAGGCGCAGGCTGCAAGTACGACTGCAACCGCAACGTCCAAAAGTAATGGGCAGCCCGACTGTAATGCTCCTCAAGATTGGACTGCAAGGCAAGGCTTGACGATAGCATGGAAATGAGGGATCATCTCGGGCGACGACATGAACGGCATACCTTCGAGGACAGTCTCAACAGCCACACAAATTTCTGTCTCACTGTCAAGTCACAAGTGTCAGATCCGTTTCGTCCAAGACAGCATATGTGGCGACGTTGAAATTGCGCCTGCAGCCTTCGGCGGTTGTTAAAATTGACCGACTCGTGCATGAGATAAGCCTACAACTTATCGGGCACATCTCGACGCGATAGATATGCTCTTGGGAGTCAGCGACGCGTCAAGTCTCTCTGAGACTATTCCATATGGACAGTGGTTGCAGATGGGACCCGTCCGCGCCGCAGGAGTCAAGCCCCATGCTTTCGTGCGAGATTGTCAAATGTGACGGAGATGGGTACTGCAGGAAATGACGCTTCATCACGATGACGGAAAAAGGTTGTCAACCTGACAGCCGCGCCGTTTGAGCACGTTATCAAAACGTGAGATTAAACATTTGAGCCAGGGGTCCATTTCGAGAACAAATTTTTTTTGGCCGCTGCACAGAATGTGATATTGCCTGGTCCCCTGGCATTATCACAAGCACGGGGTCCAGGTTCATGGCGGGTTTGGAACAGGCCATGCATGCAGGCTCGGGACAAATCCCATGATGTGGCAGCCAACAGAGCACGGTCGACCTTCGCCGTCCGTCGCGATCCAATCGCTTATCTTTGCGGCGGCTTCACAGGTTGTCTGCGCTTCATACGCACAGTCGGGCGCTACGCCCATGAGGCGCTCTCGTTGTGTCTCCCTTTGCTCGTCCCCGCCGAGGGATGATTCGAGGTATGAAAGGGGCGACCGCCAAATACCCGAGTCGGTTGGACCTTTGTGTTTTCTCACGAGTCAATCGCTGATGTTACATTTGAGGATATCGACGAGTGAGAGAGACAAAGCTTGATTGTTGTAGCGATGCAGCAGCGGCAATGAGTACAAGCGCGGTTTGAGGGGCAAGTTAGTGGGGTTGGGTTCTAGAGGAAGTAGGAGAGGCTGGCTGAGCTGGCTTGTTGATGGCCTGGTCCAAACGACTTGGATCTAGTTTCTCGTCAAGGTCCACAAGCAAGCCGGGGGGAGGATGAAGAGAGTTTAGGACACGACAGGTCAACGGCGAAGGGGAAAAGAGGCGCCGAGGGCACAGACTGGCGGGCGCCGGTTCTTGTTTGTTGGCATCGCGGCGGTGAAAGGTTGCTGGGTGTCGTGTGAGAGGTGGGTTTTCCGCAGGTCAGTGGTGGCCTTCAGCACCTCAGTCTGAGATCAAGGCGAACTAAAAGACTGGAGTTCCAGCGCGTCGCGTCGTCACTTTTGGGGAGGCGGACGACGTTCAAGCCTGACTGGGGGAAAGCTGCAATAGGTTTGTCGTCAGTAAGACAAATCCAGCGAGAAAAGCGGTTTGCCGACATGTTTTTGCAGCTCGGTGCGCCAATGCTGGAAGGCCGTGCCGTTACCGAACGCTTGCGCAGTGCGGTTTTCCTTGGCCGACGAACGAATCGAGATGTCTGCAAGAGGGATCGTGCAGCAGGGCAAGGATTAGCAGGGTGGGAGGAGTTTGGGAGGTGGCGGCGAGTCGGCGCTCGAACTATTTGGACCGCGACCGTTACGATGGACGCTGGGCGCCGGGCCTGACCGGGTCCAGACTTGCATAGCTGGGAGGAGTCAAAGGCCAAAACTTGGAAGTTGGATATCTTGTGGAAGTTGAAATGCCGCGTGCGCCGAACGAATGTTCCAAGACCTCTCCTGAGAGGCAAGAGGGTTCTCCAAGTAGCGTCGCAACGTGTGGCTCATTAGCCAGGCTTGCCGGGGTATTGACGCAAAGGGCAGTCGTCTTATTTGGATTTGTTTCTTGGAGGCGACGGCGTTGTTCGCTCTCTCGTTTTCTCGGGTATCCTTTGTGGAGAAGGAGGAGGCGCAAAGCCACGCGGCGTACGCTTGGGGGCCGCGATCTGTTGGCTGCCGCGCCACCGCGACCAGGACTGGAACTGTGACTGCCAGCGCGGATGGGATGTGGAGGGTGTTCGGGTCGGACGGTGCTGTTGGCTGCAATGCGATGGCTGGGCGGGCTGGTTGCAACGAAGTCGGATTCCGAGGTAGTACTCTGACTATCGCATTAAGGCTTACTTACATGGGGAGGTAGGTCCGAGTGTCGAGGCCTGTCCCGACTGGTAACCAAGATTTGGGCTGGGAGGCATCGAGATGACGGGTCATGAGAAGTTTGAACTTCCACAGTGGGTGGAGCGTGAGCCACGGTGAGTTGCGGTGAGCCCGGCGAGAGCCCGGCAACAAGAAATTCCTCGTCGACAAGAGCTCGGCATCAGGCAGGGAGGGCTACCAGGCCACAGCTGGGAAGCTTGACGGAGCAAACGGAGGCGCCAACACCAGCGGTCCCGGGGCTGCTAGGCTCGGCTGCAGCCGGAAGTACCTCTCGCCATGGAGCCAGCGGAGAAGCAAAGAAGAAAAGATCGGATAAACTGAGAAGAGAGGAGAGCTGGACCAGAGTTTCTTTGGGTCCAATCGATGCAAGATGACGATTGTCAAGCGTCTACAGCGCCGCTCAGACGGCGGGTGGACACGGGTATGCGGTACTATTCACGGATGTCCACTTAATATCTATGCTTGGTTGTCATTCTCGGTGCTCGGCACGGGGAATATTTGCCTGCATGTGCTGGGAATTGGGAAGATGTGAGCGAACGCCTGGTCCAGTCCCCATGTGAACTTGGAGGAGAACTGGGTCTCGTCATGTCGCGTGAGGTTCCGGAGCTCGGGGATGGGGGGATTGGGGTGGTCGACTTGGTGGACTTTGATGAGGCTCGGAGGCTTTGCGTTTTGCAGTACCATGGAGGTGACATATTCGGATCCAGCGAGCCACGAGTCTTTCGGGTCTTGGACTCTTGGAAGCAAATGCTGGGAGACCTTGGTTGTCGTTTGTCTCATTCTCGAGCAATTTCGAGGTAGGCCAAGATGGGAATGATGGAGCGGAGGAACCGGCCGACTTGGCTTGGCCAGTCCTGTTGTCAAGTGGTCCTCTCGAGTTAAAGTGTAAATGGTTGGTACCAACCAGACTGACAAGGAAAGGTCGAAATAAGAAAAAAGGGTACCAGACGGCGCGCTCACTGGTCGCATGCGTTGTCCCTCCCTCTCTCTTTAGGACCACAAGAAGCCGGTTT
>JAIMZG010000691.1:0-40348 GCA_020466075.1 Colletotrichum coccodes
GTCCATCTATGTTGTGGTCGCGTTCTGTCCCTTGTGTCCCCACAAGGAAGTCCGCTCATCTACCCCTCCTCCCTATCCTCCACGTCCTCGCCGCTGCGCCCCTGACGAATTTCTTCACCTCTCCGGCGTCGTCACCAACCTCTAAAATCCCCGCTTCCGAAACCCAGACTCCGGCACAAGCGCCTCTTGACCTCCGCTCTGGCCCTTCACGCCCTCCTCTCCTTTTCCTAACCCTCCTCCACCAACCAGCGCCCCTGACTGTCCTCACTTTCCTCCGCAACTCCTACTCCCGTCTCCATCCTGCCACCTCCGCCTCCTCTATTCCCATCTCCTCGGCCTCGGCTCTGACAAACTCCTCGTCTGAAGAGCTCTTCGCCCTCTTTCTCACGCCATGCCACTCGACTCCCTGGCGCTCCCATCTTATCCACCCGACCCTCCGCGCCCGCGCCCTGACCTGCGAGCCGCCCATCCACACGGCCCCCAATACCCCCGAACGCGCCAACTACCGCGATGAGGCTGACCGCTTCTACGACGACCCCCAACTCTTCCTATCCACCGAAATGTGGCCTGCCGAGGATATCCCCCGCTACATCGTCGGCTTTGAGGGCATCGAGCCCTGGCTGCTGAGCTTCTTCGACGGGCCCCACGGTCGAGGTTTCGGCGTCCACCCCAAACGCGTCTGGCAGGGTTGGAACGGCTTCTTCAACGAAGACTCCCGTCGGCGGGGGAAGCTCGTCGTCTGGGATACGGGGCTGTACACGACCGTGTCATAATGAGTGTGAAATTTTCCCAGAAGCGACCCAAAACCTGGCGAGTGAGCGAGTAACCACGTTCAATATGGCCAAAGATTCTTGAGTGCCCCTCGGGCAGTGTGTAAATATGTACTATTACCAATTTTCGTCCAATAAAGCTGTAGAGTCCACCAGAGATCTCTACTCCCTGCGCTAATTAGCGCGAGCATGTACGGGGGCTGTGATTTGCTGATGATGGTTCAAATAGGCGCCCACGAATCAATCATGAGATGCACTAGAAACTAAAGTCGCTTGCAGTCAAGATAGAGAATCTTTTCCTTTCCATAGAGCGTGGATAACCAAACCCCATGAAACGTAGAAGGGGGGCTGGACTACACTCGACAACGCCTACTTGACTAGAATCCCTTCCTAGCGAGCGAGCCCGTGGGCAATGCATCGCTTACACCAAGCCAGAGAGAGAATCGAACAACTCCGTACATTATGATTCACAAAAAGCACACATGCCTCCTTTTTAAATGTCGACCCGAAACCTTGGAACTGGGGCAGCCAAACTGTTTGGCTTCGCCTCCTTTTCTGATTTGTAACCCTAACCGCGCATCATCATATCCGACGACGAATGGCCGTGTCCCCCAAAATTTATTCCCCAAACAAAACACCGTGGATTTCATACTGTGAACTTGAAAGCCGTCACGGTTACCGTGTTTCTTCGGGCTGTGCCTGTTGCGGCGGTGCTAGTTCCGGTTGAGATGCCGCTGCCAGTTGAGATGCTGTTGGCGGAGGTGCTGCCGGTTGAGTTACAATCGGGTGGGCTGATGCCTGGGCCGTTGCCGTTGCCGTTGGAGCTGATACTATTGGCGTTGGTGCCGGCGGGGCTGTTGCCGGCTGAGCTGGTGCAGAGGTCGGCGCTGGCGCTGGCGCAGCCACTGAAGATTGAGCCGGTGCCGGTTGAGATGGTACCGGTGGTACAGGCGCTGGAGGCTCACTTTGCGTTCGCTCTTCGGGCTCTCTCCGAATGTCCAAACTCTTGCCTCTTCCCGACATAATGCTGGAGCCACCGAGAGAAGATTGCCGATCTGCTGGAGGTGACTTGTTCCTTCTTTGCTCTGCGCTTTCCTTGGCCTCTCGGTACTTGTTCCTAATCCAACCAATGGGGCCCTTGGATTCGTCTTTGCCATCCTTTTCGCGAGATTCGTGGCTGCTCTGTGCCTCAGCAGCGTGCAAACCAGCTTCAGAGCTTTCCCCAGTGAAGCTCTTGCGTGGCCTGTATCCACCACTACCAATCGAGGTCACGCTCACATCGGCATTATCATTGGATCCGAAGGCCAAACGTGGCGATGTGATCGACGGCTGATGCTCGTGACCCCTTTGTCGCGACAACCTCCACCTTCTCTTCTTATCCTTCTCCGGCTCATTCGCGTCTGCCGATGTCGTCATGATAGACTCCTCAGTCTGATCAATGTCAGAACCTTCGTTAAATGATGAATGGAGGGATGTTGGAGGTGACTTCTTTCCCTTGAGTGTCTGCTCAGGGTGCAAGGTGCTGCTCGAAGGGACCTGTGATGCGCGCGGGGTTGGTTCCGACGGTGTATCCATCACGGTTGATTGCTGACCGGCCGGGTGCGACGACTCGTGCTCAGGGAGCGGACCGCTCACCAGGTCCATTGGATTGGGGGCCTCAATGCTAGGGGACACAGCGGCTGAGTGCGTACCGGGCAAAGATGTAGCCGAGCTTTGGGCGCTCGGATTCAAACTTCCAGGAATCCGCTTCTTCTTCAGCTTGTTCGGTTGCCTCTTCTCGCCCTCGCCAGTGGGAGATCTTTGGAATATGCTCGGGAGGCTTCTCTCCTTGATTGGGGTTGCTGTCTCGTTCGGGTCAAGTAGCCTCTCCTGGCTTCGACCTGCCATGCCGGCAACGGAAGGAGCTAGACTGGATGTGCCAATCGCGGCTGGCGCAGGCGAGATAGTCGAGTCAGTAGGGGAATGATCAGGCGCCTCGATAAGCTCTTCTGTTGTCGCTGGGATCATAGGCTCCCGAGCGGACGATCCTGGAACAGGCGAAACATCGCGTCTGAATCGTCCCGTTTGGAGAGCAGGAGACTTCTTGGAAGGGACTGTGTTGCTTCTGCCGAGTCCGCTGTTCGGGGTCGGGGCGAGTGCCGGGCTATTGGGAGTCGTGGATCCCTCCTGATGGGAGTGTCGCGAAGACGTCGATCGGTTGCGCCTGACCATTCCTTCCCTTCTTACGCTCTCGGCACCTGCACTTGCATTAGAAGCAGAACGACCCAGACCCGACTTCCTGTTAGGGTTTGGGGTCACAGGCCCACTCGCAACAGGGGGTGTGCCTTTTTCGATCAGCTGCTTCGTCTTCTCGTCTGTGGCCGTACCCTGCATGCCAATTAAGAAATGATCCTGGTTTTCAATGAGGAAAATGAGAACGCATTGGTTCAGACGATACTCCTCGGGCGCCATGGCATGTTGGGGGTGCGAGAGCATGCCAGGTTGGAAAATGGCTGCCAGGTTCTGCGAGTTCATCCGGTTCTCTTCCGATTTGGCCGCGAAAACGGCCAATAGATCCAAAATGTAGAGCAACAGCTGTCGGTTCAGGGGTGGAAGCTCGGTAATCAGCTTCTGGTACTTGACGATGGCGGCCTGCTCGTCAAAGTTCTCTACAAATTGGGGTCCTTCAGCATCACCAACCGCCTGCCTCGTGGCGCCTCGTAGCGGTTCCCTGAACTTCTCGTACAGATCCAAAGGCACAACCGGTTCGGGAAGGTCGTTCAGGTATCGTCGGAGTACGTTGGCCGCGTCGTGGACCGTGTAATTGTCCCATACAAGGCCCTTTCCGTAGCGATCCGGAGAGTCGAAGATCTGCTTCAGTTCCTTGATGCGCTTCTCGGAGCCGCTAAGACGGAAAATACCCTCGACTGTTGTGGCTAGACTCAAGTATGAGCAGGCGAAAGACTGCCCCAGGGTTACTTGCACTTACCCTTCTCCTTCAAGAATACGCCGCACTTGGCGACGACAATCGGTACATAACCGTAGATGTAGCTTTTCCCGTTCTCGTCGACGAGAGAGATGGCAACGTTGGCGTAGGTAATGCTCTGGCGGAGAGGAACACCGAAAATACCATGAGGTCGGTTGTCTGCTGTAGGTTGGTTAGCACCTGAAGTAGAGGCTGCTGTCATAGCTGCGCGGATACGCTTGGCACACTGGCGCACAGGCGTGGTGATTGACAGGGACAGCCTGTTGAGCACCCAAGCCGCGTTGATGATGGTGGGAGCTGACGCATCACTTGAAGTGCAGGCTTTAGGTTTAAAAGAGTCGATGGGCTCAACGACGTAGGCATCTTGCAATAAGAGGACAAGGCTCAGAGGTGTAATCGATGCATCGATTACCTCGTCAATATCTTCACTGAAGAGGGGTTGGGTCGGGGGCGAAGGTTGCGATGCGAAAGTAGAAGGGGCTCTACCGTGTTGTTCCTGATGCTTCGAGGGTAGTTTGAAGCCTTTCCACCACGATTTCAAGTCCCTCTTGTTGTTCGGAGTCGAGGGTGCGGCTGACGCGGTCGAGGTGCTCGTGGGCTGGAAAGCCTGGTTGGGAGGAGGAGCAGCGGACGTCATCGCAATGACGGGGCGCAAGTGGTCGGGGCTCAATTATCGTGTTGTCGCCAGCGGTCCCGATGGTGGTCGGTGGAAACGATGAACGACAGAGTGTGTCAAGCGACGAAAAATGGCGGTGTTCGAGCGGCAGCGAAAAGTGATGGTGACAGCAGGCTTGGTGCCGCCAGTATTCGTTCTTGGGTCAATCGGTCGGTCGGTTGCTTGGTCGCTTGGTCGCTTGGTGGTGTTTTGCACTGGGTTAGGTTGCTGGGAAGGTATTGGGCGTGAGCATGCGCTAGCATAGGATGCGACGCGCAGGCGGTGATTGGACGTGGGGTTTCTTTTGGCGCGCAAATGTTCCTTTGTCGAATGAAGCACACCGTCGGCTGTCTGAAATTTCCACCCTTTTCTTCTCTTCCCAAAAATAAAATCTATCGCAGAAGCGCTGTCGTCGGTGTCATGAAGAGGCTGTGACTGGTTATGCGCAGGACAGGACGGTGGGAGCGAACGAGAGAAGAGAGCGCTGGTGTAGGTGAAATGATGGCCCAGGTAGTTTTTTGGGTAGCGTAGACCCAAGGCAGCGAGCGGCAGGCGACGATGATGCGGAGCTGGAAGAGGGGAGGGCGCGCGTTAGTGTGATTTGAACGACAGAAAATACTGAAAGCGAGTGACGTTTCCGAACAATGGACGCGACGACGCACGGGTTGGATCTCGTAGTCGAACGTCGTCGGCGGCGAAGACGAAGAAAGAAAGTTGGTCTTTACAAGAAAAGAGAGCTCGGGTCGAGGTAAGGTAGAAGGGGTGACAGCGAGGTATGTGCACCCGGGGCGAGGTAAGCAAGTGGGAAGGTGAGTAATTAACAAGGTAGAGAGAGGTAAAAGCTAGAGGCCGAAATAACGTGGGCGAAGGGGGAGATGCAGGTGCAGGTGCAGGTGCCAGTGCAAGTTGCAGAGGTCCAGGTCCAGGTCCAGGCCGGATCCACGTCCAGGTCCAAGTGCAGGTCCAGGCCGGGCGTAAATCTAATGTGCGTGTGCGTAAGTCGGGTAAGGTAAGGAAATGTTATGTAAGGCAAGGTAGAGTGAGAGGTGAGTACCCAAGTGAGGGGAGGTAGACAAGGTGGTGTGGTGTGCAGAGAGAAGCTGGGTGTGTGTGTGTGTGTGCCAGACGGGTTAGGTTGTCGTCAGTGGTGATGCATCCAGGCTTTTTTTTCTTTTAATCAAAACCTCGCCTGGCCAGAGTAGGAAGCACATCTACCCCAGGATGGCTAGGTGCGGTAGGGTACGTGAGCAAAAGAGGATGTGCGATTCCAGAGGCCATCCGGTTTAAACAATGAACGAAGTAATGTACTGGCGGTGCGGCGTCCATATCCGGGGAGCTGTTGAGTTGTGGACGGGGCGTATATGACGCGAGAGCATGAGATACCGAAGAGGATAGGCAAAGCAAAGTACCCCAGGGCAGAGCAAAGCAGGGATGGAACATGTCACAGCAAGGGGCACGCGGACCAGAGGACGACGACCAACTGGCAACGACAGAGCATCAGCACCACCACGCTCATCAACGGCGGCGGCAATAGGCGCTGACAATACGGGACAGGATGGATAACCCGGGACGAGGCAGCAGGGCTATCGCCGGGTCAGGTGGTCTGGTAGGGCAGCGGTGACGAGGATGAATGAGGATTGTGAGGGGTTGCCGTAGGGGACGATGCCGGTGCAATCCCCAGCGACACGGCCTACTGTCAATGTCAATACCAATGCCAATGCCAATGCCAGACAGATGGGGTCGGTGCGAGACTGCCGTAGCGAGTGGCTTACAAGTGGGTAAGAGCATCGAAGAGGTCGTCGGATAGACTTGGCGACGGAGGGCAGAGCAGGGCATTCGGCAGGGACACTGTAAGATGGCGAGAAACAGAAGGGAGCCAAGGGCCAGAGGTGACCGTGGGAGGAAACGGGAGAGTGGGAGCGGGAGTGGAAACGGCCTTCAGCACAAAGTACCGCACGCGGTAAGGTAGACTGGGTAGCGGCGCAAGTACCTCGCCTTCCTTGCCTCTCGCGGACCCAAGACAGGCCAGGCCCCAAGGGTGGAGAGAAAGACTCGTCGAGACCCAGAGCCTGCAGCGGACAAAGTGTGCTACGCTGCGCAGTTACGTGGGACGTGGGACGTTGAAAGGTTGCTCGGCTGCCGGGGCGGAGGCCGCTGGGAATTGCTGGCCGCTTGTGTTTGCTGTCACTGGCTGTCGCGCCCTGGTCACTGGAGTCTCGCGACGGTAGGAATGCCGGACCTTGACGGCCCAAGGTGCAAGAAACAGTGGACGGGACTGGAGACGCTGACACGCTGCAGGTGTGGATGGATGGTGAATGACGGTACTTGATGGCGGACAGGTGCGGGACTACTGAAACGAGAGACTTGGTAAAGACCGGAAGGACTGAGGTTTGGGCGTCCGCGTTTGATCAATATCCATTTTGGCATTCATTCTCCAGTCCGAGGTGAGGTCAGTGCCCTATTTTCCATCTTGTCACGTTCCGGATCCAGCTTCAATCAGGTCCGAAGTGCTTTTTGTCGGGAAGGAACAAGCACAGGCTTGATACTTGATTTTGCATTCTTTGGCTCTGTGGGGCGTTGTCAGGAAGGGTCAAATGGGATGAGACCTGAGCCACCTGCCCTGGGCGGGCTCTGGGGGAGACAAAGAAGGGAAGGAGCCCAGCGAGAGACAGGGTAGGAAATCGAGACGAGAAGGGGTGGCCCTGCCGACAGAAGCTCTCAGCGAGATGAGACTGGCGAGGTGCAGGTGGACCCTCTGCACCTGCTTCCCCCGCTGTGGGTTTTTCCAGGTGTCGACTCAATAAAACAATGACACTCAGTCAATCTTTCATCGAATCTATTGAATTCAATTCAGCCCGCACAAAGTCACGCGGTTGAGTGCCTTACTTGGAGGCCACTGGCCACCGTCTCCAAATCCTTGATGGGACGCAGAGATTTCATACAAGGCCCGGCAACGATATTTAGGTTAAGGTACGGATACAGCTAGGAAGAAGTGCAGGTGCCAACGATCACTACCTCTTGTGGCTTCTCCACGATCCCAGGTACCTCGGGGAGTCTCAAACTTTGTCAGTGTTCATGTAATCTACTCGCCAGCATCTACAATGACCTCCGGACTCACTCGATATAAGCCTGCGCACTTCGCAATATCGACCAAGTGCCGGCATGCGTCGTCCCCTATATCGCACATAAACTTACAACGCCTTACAAAGATGCGTATGCTAGGCGCGGATTTGACCGCATGCCGGCAAGGCCCCTCTTCCCCTCTTCAGCCCTTTCGGCCGTCATCAAAAGCCTCACACGAGTCAAACGCACTCCTGTCTGATGCAGATAGACAGATGGGGGGACCCTCCTTGAAAGCTTACCTATACATAGTGACCCTGTACCGAACTGCGCCGTGTTGTACCGTCGCCCAGAGCGTCTCTGGCCCTGCACCGGTCCAACTAATGGCTGAGATGGTTCATCCGTGGTTACGTGCCCGTTGCCGTTGGTACCTGGTTGTGAGAATGCATGGATGTGATGGTCCCCTTCTGTAGGAGCTCGCCAGAGCTTGGGGCACTCAGACACGGAGCCGAAGTGGAATTCACCAAATTTTTAAATTAGACAAACAAAAACATTTCCCCGGCTGCATGAACAAGACAAAACACGCGGCTAGAAACAGACGTCGAGAGAGGAGAAAAGAAAAACAAACATGGAAGCAAGGAGCATCCTCCCGTCATTGTCAGGTCAGGGAACCCATCGCAAGCCAAGCGCTCGGGTCGGGAAAGTCCAATTTAAATCACATCCGTCCATCACCAATCCCTCTTGCCCTCCTTCGGCTTTCCTGTCCGGCGTCGTGATCCCGAGATCTCGATCATGAGTTTGCTGGTCGTCCGTCAAAAGTCCCATCCATATCCCAATCGATAAAGTCGCGGGCTTGAAGGAGGAGAGTTAGTTGTTCCTCTGGCACCCCCCCCCCCCCCCCCCCCGCAAGGCATATCAGGCATATCAGGCATATCAGGCAGAGAACGCACCGTCGGGGAAGGGAGTACCTGCATTGGCATCCGTTCGTCTCGTCCGTCTCGTCCAATACAACAACAACAACAACAACAACAACAACAACAACAACAACAACTGACAGATGCACACCCACCCCGGGCCACCTCTTCCCTTGTCAACCGCCTGTGTCGTTCCCCAACGACCGGCCAAACCAAAAAGCAAGTCATTTTGACACGCGGCTGCCGCAACATCAGCCCAGCCCGGAACTTCGTTCGCCACTGGCTCTCTCGACATGAGGCGTTGAACCATCGTCATCCGCAATCCCAAACCCATTGTCCGATGCGACCGGGAATCCCATTCATGCAATGCGCGACCGACGGAGCCTGGAGAATTGCACTACAATTTCTTTTCTTTCCGCAACATCCACCTCGCCCTCCGGCTTTTGCGAGTTCCCACCCTCCGTGTCTCACACGCCTGTCTCTCTCTGCCTTACGGAGCCGGGCAGATGCGTTCGACTTTCCGTATCTCGGACTATGGGCTGGGCTCCCATTCCAGTTCCCTGCGCAACTTGCTTTGGGCCGGTTGATCTCCTGTTGTCGTCGGTCTTGAAGGTCTTACATAAAATACGGATACCTTGCCTTGGTGGGTTCTGCAAAACGCTACCGCGGCTACATCATCATTCTCTCAGCCGTCCGGCTCAAGCTTCCCCTGAACAGGAGTTCGTCACGTCTTGACCTCAGGTCGCAGTCCGTTCCCTGGTCCAGGCCCGAACCCCCGTCTCCGAAGGGGCAAAAGCCGCTGTCGATCACCTCGCCAGCGCCGAGCTAAGCCTCCAGCCGGATGGAACTGTACCGGTGCGGCCGTGCCTCGCAGCAATGGAATCGACCGACGACGTCGGGCACCGAAGCAGCGACTCTGACAGCAGGCTCTGCACTAATCAGAGGCTTGTAGGGCATGGAATACGACATGGCGCTGTCATAAGGCAGAAAGTCAGACTCCGTCTCTATTCTTGTTCGACCTCACTTTGATGCAGAACAAATAAGCCGAGACATACACCACAACCGCACTCCCAACAACCTGTCCCCCTTAGTCCTCCCGGATGATCATGTCTCCCAAGGATTCTCCTCGCTACCCCGGCCTCCAGAGGCGCAGCTCCTCCAGGCGGTCAACTCGTCACCTGTGGCCAGACACCATGCCACTTCCAAGCTTCGGCTCGCAACACTCACCCGCAAGCGACAGAGTCTAGCCTCCCAGCCCCGAACGCGCTCTTCCCCCTTTGACCGACAGAGACAAATCGGCCGAGGTTCCGACCAGTTACAGCTTGTGTGACGGTTTCGACGGCTAGTGCCTCACGAATGTGGACAATAGGAAGAATCTTCCACAAGGATTCCTCGAGTACTTCCCATCAGGAGTTTTGAGTCACTGACCACTAATTGACCCTGTGGGCGCAGAAAAGCAAAGCGACGCAAAGCAACCCAATTTCGCTCCAATCTAACCCATCCGACCCGATGACCTCCGCAGAGCTCAGATGCTGGATCTTGCCGAACTTCCATCGGTCCAACCATTCATCTACCTATCCCTCCATGCCCATGCCCCGTCCTCAGGGACTGGTGGGTCAATGTGGCTCTAAGATACCCCATCGTTACTTGCCGCCAGAAGACTCTTCCCAACCTCTTTGCGGTATTCCGCAGGTAACACAGATTAAATCCATCTCGTTGCATCTCCTGTGCAGTGTTCCCACTCGAAGACTCCCACCCCCACAGCTACCCAATGACGTCGCGCACCTCCGGCTTCGACGACAACACCACCATCCCCGCCAAGTTTATGTCAACGGCCTTCAGTGCTTGAAAGAGCTTGTTGCCCCGACACTCCTCCCGGCTTCTGCCACCTCCCGCCTTCCCGCCACAAATGTCGGCGTCTGCCGCCGGCCACTGCCACCGCACAGTGGCACGCCACGCTCTAGGTACCCATCGTGAGGACCCTTCACAATGCCGTCAATGAGCTGCTCCAGCCAATGCCGGGTTCATCCCGTTTCCATAATTAGCACCAAATCCTCTGCCATGATGCAGGGACGCGAAATGCGCCCGTTTGTTCCCCCAAGTCATAATGTCGTGTTCCCTCACCCGGGCTTCTTGCTCAACGAAGAGCGAAGGGGATTTGCGGGGAAATCGCCTCCAGCACGACCTTGGTATCAGTCTTGAGGCTGCATCTGCACTTCTGCTAGTGCTCGACTGACAGCTCAACCGAAGCTTTGGGGGTGGCGCAGAGCCATGGAACTCCGTCATATAACAGGTCATTCGCCTTGAACTACCCAATGGTACGGTCCGTACGCCTCTGTCCTCTTGCTGTCACATTTCGGGACGCTCACGACTAGCTCGTGGCCCGGAGAAGACGGATCCACGCCCACTTACAACATGACTGCAGGAAATGAAACAGGCTAAACGATGAAACAGAGGGTTTTCCCTCGGAAATGGTCGAGTTGTGTCTGCAGGGCTGAGAGGGAATGACAACCTTGCCGCCCACAAGAGCCAACTCGGACACACCATGACAACTTCATCAACGACGAACCCACACTTCAACCTGTTGTGAGAACCAGAGAACGCGGGGTAGAAGGTAACAGAAGGGAGGGCATAGCCACGCCGTTCCTACGTTATGCACACATGACTTTCTTACGACAGTCCGCTGACTCTTTTTACAGAGTGCGTGTCCGCATTGCGCAGACTGCGGAGGCCCGGAGCCGTCGGGGAAGGGAAGTAACTTGGCAGCTTAGGGAAAATGTGGGCGAGCAACATTAGCGAATTCCCAGGTTCCTTCGGCGACGCTTTGTTTTCTTCCCCTGCATCGCATTTCGGTATATAGCGATTTCGAACTGGTTCCTGGGGCCAACACAGGCCCCTCTGCGTTGGCCTTTTACGAGTGATCGGCGGTGGTGGAAGAAGGGGTCTTGCTTGTTCATGGACGCAACAGCGGGTCAGTCGACTTTGGACGTCCGTTCATGTGATCATGACGGGGCGCGGAGACTTGGGGCACTGCCTCTGGTGAGTAATCCGCCTCTGAAAGGCGTCTCGTTTGACCAACTTTCTGGAGGGGGGAAGCTCAAGTAGGATCGCCAATAGTAGTTGGCCTTCCTTCATACTTACCTGGTCTACCTCGGAGGATTTCCCAATTGACATTGGGGAATTTCTGGTTCGTGACACAACTCCAGAGATCCTTTCAACCATGATTTGGTCACAGGAGACACCCGCCCTGTGCTTTCCTTGCAGTATAGTTCCTGCGGTTTCTGTTCGTGCGCGTGGACTGCCCTTGATTATCTGTACCTGCGCTATCTTCCCTTCGTAAGCCGGCAAGGCGCGCAGTAGACGTCTATGAAGTAAACCTTGTGTCACTTGCATATATATAGGGCTCGAGAGGCGGCCATGGGTTTTCTCGGCCGTGCCGCAAGGTGCAGCCTTCCCATCCTAAGCATCATTCGTGTATCGCGGGATTGGCGGTTCGACACAACTGGGAGAGGTTAACGCGGCTAATGCGACGGTTTTTGGTTTTTGGTTGTACTCTTGTGTGTTGCTTTGGTATCACACGTGGATACTGGCACGACGGCCGATGGCGGGATTTGGTGGACGACGGGTTGACAATTGACATACCTGACTGATGCTTGAAGCCGCAGCAGTGGTATGTAGTCCTTTATGGTCACTATCTAGATGTTCGCATCTACCAACTGTCTTGTCGCGTAATGAAACTGCGATCACAAATTACTTGTGTTCAGGCGGCCGTAGACGAATATACTTAATCAATAATCGCAGCCACAAGCCATAGATCAAGATGGAGCCCAGGTCTTCAGAACATCAACTGCGACACTCCTGAGGTATACGTTACTTTCAGTATAGCATTGTGGTGTAGGGTTCAGCGTAGGCAAGCAATGCATCGCTTCTAACGACTTTCAATGTGTCGCTGGTTCTCATACGACTGTCTTCGTCGTCCTAGGAAGTTCCTGGATGCCTAGTTCGGGCTGGTATGGTTTGCACATTTTGCTTTGGTGTGGTCTGCGACACGGACATAGAAATCCTTATTATTCGGAGTCGTTTGAATAAAGTGAAGGAAATAGCCACACGGATGGCTTCCATGATTCGGTGTTTGCTACAAGTTGGCGTAGCTAGAGGGACTGTTCTTATACTTTCTCGAGTGGTGGGCTTGAGCCGCCTGGCTTCCGGAAGCGACCCATCGACGACGGTGGTGATCACAGTTGTACCGCCTTGGGATGAGACCCATTGCTCTGAGCAGATAGAATTTCCGTCCGTCAGCATTCCGGTTCATGTGGGCGTCGAGGAGTTTAGCTCTACCTGAGAACGTCATTGGCACATTCACCACAGTGAGCACGATTACACCGTATATATCGTAATGGTGCCTCGTATGCAGCTTCTCCTCCGGGTACCGCAGATACCGTACTATTCTGTTGGAAGATGAGACCACCTGTTGACGAGGTCTTGGCCGCCCAAGCATTTATGGTGCTGCAGGTGATCAGCACAGCCAGATCAAACGGTGGCTTTTCTCCAAACAGGTGAACTGAGAAGTGTCACAGCGCCCTTTGACATTGAGCTGCACTACAGATTTGACTCAGGTTAACGTGAGATATGGCTAGCCCTGTACCATAAAGAACCTTTGAGTTACTCAACCCTGGACAATCTAAAAAGATTGAGTAGGCGAGGAATGGGGCAAACAGATGATGAATATCCGCAACCTTATACGTATGCTTTGGGCAGAACCTGCTAATCGGAGTAAGTGAACCCAGTTTCACGAGTGACAGTAGACTTTAATATCAGTCTTCCTTCTTGAGGATATCAACGATCCAACGTTGGCGGATGAAGCAGGAGCACTCGATGAGCCGTACTAGAACCAACGACCACTGAGTGTGTATAAAAGCCCATCGGCCTCGAGGCTCATCGATTTTCTCAAGCTACTTGGTCTGAGCCTTGGACAAGGCCAAGTGTCTTGTCTTCCAACCTATTGTTCGTTTTTGTCCCAGAAGGATTCAAGAACAACCTTGAGTCAGCCTATAACTAACCCTGTAGTCAAGAAAGCTTTTGATCATGCCAAAACTTCGGCTTGCGTGCTATCCTCGTATCGCGGTATCTCAGATAAAATCATCGAGGACACCCGAGAAAGCTGGCTTAAGATCGACATCCTGGAACGGAAATGCCCGATGCAGCCATATTGAATGAAATGGGATAGGTCTGCCAGGGGCGTCAACATGACGCAGTCCACGGTGTTGTAGATTGCAGACACAACAAGCCTCTGTAGTGGCTTTATCGCTGAGTTAAAGCACAGAGATGGAGAGTATTGTATGGGCCTAGTTGGCGATCTTGGGTCCGTTGTGAATTTAAATGAACATTCATAGGTTCCTTTCAAATTCTGCTTTATTTGCAAATGAAACGATACGATAGAGCTTTTCGTTGAAGATGTGGTTCAAGTATTGTGAACAGAGAGGTCGCCAGAGCCTCGATGACATCCTGAACATCGGCTGGGATCAGCGAGTTTAGGTGTGGCCCGTGCGCCGGCACTTGGAGAGGGGAGCTTCAGCCACGGTGGCTTGACCATGCGACGACATCATCAGCTTCAGACACATGTCTACCAAACATCTTCCCCAGATTTTTGACGAGCAACACCATCCACAGGCCCCAACGACGACATTCACGACACCAGAGGATTCAAAATGGCTCGATTATCGTCGACGACACATCATGCGCCCGGCGCAACCCCCGAGAAGGGCGCAGCCGAACTCCACCAACTCCTTCGTCGACTCGACCAGACCATCCTCCATGCCGATCAAGACCGCGAGCGTAGAATACGGACCAGCGAATTCGAGAGGGCGAGGCTGAACTCGGTATGATTTCAGTATAATGTTGATACAGGAGAAAATACCGGCTGACAATTCGGTTTCTTCCAGAACCTTGAATATGCGCGAAGCCTTCTTACCAGAGTCGAACAAGAGGCGATGCACATCAAGCTGCTCTCCCGGAAACAGGACATGCAGGCCGACCTGAATCGGAAACGCGAACTTTTGGAGCGCCTGGTGGACAGGATGCATGACCTCGAACAGGTATGTTGCTCCGCACTCTTGAGGGGCTCTCGGGAGGAGACCACCACTAATGCTTGCGCAACAGTTACACGAGGACGACGACGATAACAGTTCAGACGGCGAGGACATCCTGGCCGACATCATTCCCACACCGAGCGAGAGTATGGACTCACGATCGACAGATGTACCAACGGAAGACACAGGGGACCAAGACGAAGATGAGGAGCGCGAAATACCAGACCTACCCCCGCCAGTCTCAGCCCTGCCAACGGAAGCATCACAAAACCCTTCAGCAGCAGCAGCACCACCACCAGAAAAGGAACCAACGTCATTGCAAAAAATACGAACGACCGAATCGGGCACGGTAACAGCCCAGACCCTCCGTTCCCGCGGTCCCGCACGTCCCGACTCACCCTCCGCGACAACGACGGCGACGGCACGCGCAGCCCTTTTCGCCTCCCGCCGCTCCAACACCAGCAAATCTACAGCATCAGGACCTGCGTCGTCGACAGCAACGGCGGAAGCGATCCTGGATCACCAGCGTGCGGAGCAGGATGCGCTTTCCGAGTCGATTTTGAAGATGGCCAGCGCTCTGAAGGCCAGCTCGCAGAAGTTTTCGAATACCCTCGAGCAGGACAAGAACGTGGTCTCGCGCGCGGCTGACGGGATGGACAAGACGGAGAGGTCGATGGACGCGGCGAGTCGGAGGATGGGCACGTTGAGGAAGATGACGGAGGGAAAGGGGTGGTGGGGCCGGATGATACTTTATGCATGGGTGTACGGGCTCATGGTTGCGTTGATTTTGTTAGTATTTGTAATGCCCAAATTGAGGTTTTAGGCAGAGGACGAGAGAATGTTTGCCATCTCGATATGAGAAGGGGCCTTCTGCGCAGCATCATCACTCTTTGAGCATTAAATATGAGATGATCTGACTGCGCTTCTGTGTATCAGCAAGAATGGCATAAGCGACAACACGGATGCGAGACAACTGTGGACCAGATGGCGCACTGCCCGATCTTTCGTCAGTTACATATGGTCTTGGGTTACTCAGACGCCGAAAGATCTCGAGAGCCCAATCACTAACTAAACCAAACTATACACAGAGCAAAAGCCATCGCGGCAAGCCCCTGAAACTGAACCTGAACCTGAACCAGGCTACTCAATCTAGTTCCCATGGATGACGGAATTGCAGTCGATGTCGAGGCTCCCATGCATGGAGTCGATATAGGCGAAACGGAAGCGACCCATGTCGAAGAGACTGACGAAGGTGCATATAGGAGGGCGCGGGTCTCAGCAGGCGAGGTCCTAGGGCTCACCCTCGTTATCGTTGTCGAAGGCAGTTCCGTCACGAACGAGGACCATCTCTTAGCGTCGAGCGTTACGACGGACTTCATGCTGAACTCGGCGCCGAGGCAGGCTAGACCGGTTCTCTGGGTCTCTCTCGGGCCGTGCAGCAGCGTTCCACAGACCGGAAGGTATTTGTCACTGCCCAGGATGTCAGCACCCATACTCCTACTATTCGAGCCGTCTTGATCGACTCAGTCATGCGAAGGAGGGTAAGATAGGGGCGAGAGGGATAGAGCAACATACCAGCAAAGGGTCTTCGGCGCCAGGGAGACGTTGGATTGACAACTAGGTGCTGAAGGCTCCAGACAACTGGTGTATAACCCTCCGCAGAGCCATCTCTCTTTATTCTTGCACGCGGTGTCACCCTTCTTAGTACCGGTCCATGTAACCGTCGCCAGGGCTGTATCACATTGTCAGTTTGCATGCTTTCTTCCATAGGTGGACTAGCTCAGCGGTGTCTGAACCAAAGAGAAGAATATGGAAGCCAACATCCGTCAGTGGTGAATTATCCGCAGGTGCCTATTCCCTGGCCGCTTACATCGGTATCGGTACCCATGTCTCGGGTCTAGGGCATCGAGGTCGTCTTTAGGCTGGGTCCCTTTGGGTCTTGCTCCGGTTGCTCGCCTAGTGGGTTGGTCGGCACCGGGAGCCCGAAGTCGATGTAGTCCACTTGTTTTAATGTTGTTGTCGAGGATAGGAGGAGGCCTCCGGGAGCGAGAGGGGCCAAAACGATGTGCATTCTGAGGGGAGGGAGCTGTATGGCGGGGGCGGCATTCATGGATTACGGGCTAGTGTTGGGAGATGGTAGAGGCATGGAAAAGGACGCAAGATAAACCACAACCCAGAAGGGCGGCATCGGGGAACACTAATATAGGTCGAAGCTACCTTGTTTTCCTTGCTAGATAGCTTTAGTTTCAGCAAATTTGCTTCGAGGTCAAAGAAGCCCACATACCAAGGGATGGAGCAAACATTCTCAATCATCGTGCACATGATATCCCTGCATACAATCGAATTCCGAGGGCCTGAAAGAAGAAGCTTTGTCTTTGAATCACAAACAGAACGTCAAGCTCGTTCGAAACTCTTTGGTCGGTTTTCAACGTCAAAGTGGCATCAACACTCCGTTACATGACAGCTCTCTCATATGACTTCGAGTTCAGGGGCCGTACTGTCTTCTAGGCCGTTTCCCACGTCTTTCGCCGACGCCGTTGTCAAATATATGTTCTCAGAAAACAATACAAATGTAGAGGGTGACGAGGACGCAAAGTCAAGTTGCCTCGACATGTGTACCTCGACAGCCGGAAGGCATTATCAGGTAAACACGATCGTAAGTCGGATCAAGCTCCCCAATGTGAGAGTGGGCTAACTGGTTATGATGTGGCAAATTTACACCTGGATTTTGGCAAGGCTCTTACGTTCTATATTTTGATCTAATCCCGGCGATCGAACGGAAGCGAGAACTGCATCGTTGGGGGCGGTAGGCCGTCTTAGGGTTCTATTGCTTTGTCCACAACATCTGTTCAACCTTTCACATTAAGCTCCCATAACCGATCCCCTTCACAAGCCACGCCTGACTTCGATATCAGCCGACCTGTAGGTACTGGTTATGGTCATACACTGATTCACTTGGTGTCTCTGTCACTGGATAATCTCATGATTGGAGACACGAACCCGTAAGCTACTCGACACCTGCCATCATCCACCGGTATCCGACTATGTCTTAGCCTCCGATAACAGGTGCCATGTAAAAGGCGGCAGTAATTGAGCTGATCGATCCAGCTCTGCAGGCTTCATCAGACTTCCTATTGCATCCTTCGCCGGCGCCTTTTGAATCTCCCGAGACGGGGAATGTAGGGGACATTGCCTTGTAGTCGCAATGCTTCTTAGTCCCTTCTTTCGTAGAAATGACAGGGCTGATCACCGGGAAGCTCGTGGCTTTGCAATGGTGATACACGGTCATTTGACCCGCGACTCGACGCCGAAGCCCGTCTTCGCCGGACCACGAGCCAGACCGTGACACATCCGGCGACGGCTAAGATACCTATACTTCCTAGGACACCGCCGATGATCATACCTGCATGCGTGTTTGTAGACTCTCCGTCATCATGCCTTGGTGTCACTGTCGGTGCAACCGTCGAGGAGATGGCCAAGGTCGGAGTTGATGGTTCGGAAAAGATCGGTGTATTGAAAGGCATGGAAGAGGACGGCACCACGGAGGTGGAGACCGTAGTTGGTGTTTCTGTGAATAGGTCCGTCGCTGTTCTCAGGGACACTATAGGATCCCAGACTAAACCGGACTCGCGGCATCCGAGGAGCGTTTTCTCACCCAGGGCGCCATCGTCCCTGATGAAAGTCTGGCATTCCCCATTCAGGCCTCTAGTCCTGTGACTAGGTGCTCCAAAGCCCATTAGGTGCTGGAGACTCTCTCACCCTATTCTTAGGGATCTGGATTCTTTCCACGGAAGGTGACATACCAGCAGAGCGTTTGCTCGCCATTTCTAGCGGATGAGGCACATACGGGCTCTTTGCCATTGAAGCAGGCGGTATACGGCGTCTCCCCGCAACCGAGATAGGTGCCCGATATGGAACATGATGAGGCTGAATCTTCACAAACACGAGTCCTTATCATGCCTGATTAGCAGGAGGAAAAGATCAGTTCCTCGAAACTCTCGGCTGTCTTGTGATGTGGCGGAAGAAACTTACTCGGTCTGTCTTTTGGTAGGATGAAGAACCCGCAAGTGTTCGAACCAAGGGTCTCGACTTGAAACAATCCCATGCCCCTCTCTACGACGAGTATTGGTCTCCGCATTACTGACGGCGTCGACGACGACGCTGTTGGCGTAGAGACCAGAGACATCGCCGGAGTCAAGTTGCCATTGACTGGACCATCGAGAAGCTGGGCTCTGCTGTCGCGAAATTCATCGTTAAATACAAGCTGTGCCTTCGAGAGGCTGCCCGCAATAGCGACAAACAGAACTGAGAGGGCTTGCATCTTAAACCAGGAATGACGGAGGAAACGAAAAGAGAGGAGAATTAGTGAGCGTGACGACGCTTGACGGATGAAAAATATGACGAGAGAAGGGAGCCGGGGCGAAGTCTGGCGGAGGGTGTCACCAGGAGTTTAGTTAGCAGCTTTGGCTGTTGCTTTGTCTGTGGCCGTGGAATTGACGACCAAGCAAGGCAAGCAGCACAAAGGCGGGCTGGTTGTTTGTTACCTCGAATGCCCGCTTGATTCAAGTTCATCATTCCCCCTCTCAGGGAGAGAACAAACACGCCTCAAAAGTGTTTGTCTTTGAGATCTGGTTCTCAACATCCCACCTAGCCCAAACATCGTACTTGCCCGACTACTCGGCCTCCATCTTGGGTTTGACGGTCGAGAAGTCAGTTTGGTCTTCAGCTTCACGAGAGTGTTGTAATTAGACGAGTATGTATGCCCGAGTCCCCCTTGCGTTTTCGAGACTTTTATAGACGCTTTTCCACCCCAGTATCAATTTTCTTTTCTCTGAAAGCTTCTTCGAGCTACTTTCGGCGCTAATAGCGAGCACTCTCTCCTGATGGCCGTGCGAAACGCTGACAGACAAAGTACCCACGGAGGCGAAGCTCGGGTGCCAATATGAGGTACCAGGAGGCATGGTCATATGGCGGTGAAATGGGTGCTTTCGATTGTCACGATCTTCGAACACTCAGGAGTGGGCTTGTAACGAAGCTACTCGTCTCGCAACCCTTGAAATTCTCAAATTTTGAGAGTGCCCCATTTCTGAACCTCGATCCTCTCAGCGTTCGTCTAATCAACAGTTGAAATACGTGAAGCTTCTCTATTGTTAGGCGGCCGGTCAAGTAACGAAAGCGCTTGCACAATCATTGGGTCACTTCCCCGTCATGCTCACGTACAGACAGACAGTCAAATATCATGCGTCCAACGCCTATTCACGGATTGATATCTTACACCGAGCAACCCGAGCACTGTATTCATCGTGTGAAGCAGGTCGATGGGCCACATAGGCTGGCAGTTCACATTCATACAGATAGTCAGCACGCGACCATGGTTTTATCGCTCGCTTGGCAGGTGGTGAAGGTCTTTCTGGAATGCGTGTTGAAAATGTCGAATAGTTCCGTGTTCAACTATCCTTAACGGAACGGTGATAGCTTAGAGCGTGTTAAGGGCTCTGTCGCCATATGGACACCTAAAATCAAACGGTATCTGACGCAACGTATATTAGCAGCGAGTTCCTATCGCTAGTATGATTTTCTGCAGCAGAGCCTCTGCCAGACATGGCAGCCGGCTGCGGCGAAACCTCGAACGGAGGTTGCGCCCCAGTTCGCCAGCTTTGTAAGCCATCTATAAGTTACAATAGCCTAGTTGTCAGAGGGTCGGCTGAAACATGCCTTGGAAAGAAGTGACGAACACGATACGCAAGTAAGTCGTTGGGGTCTAGAGCCGTGTTGATGGTCGGGGCTCTGAGCTTGTCTGTGAAAAAGCCAGTTAACAAATGGTGTTGTATACGAACTAAAGGCGAAAGTTTCCTTGCAGCACAAGAGTGGCCATGACGTTTCAGTTGGCTTGAGTCGTGGAGAAGGTCTCTAACTAGCTTGTTCGAAAGACCTGCGCCTAAGGAGACAGATGCCCGAAACCCCGGTAGTGCGTGTTCCGGTTAGGGATGCAGACAACTTGGTCTTTACCGTGGTTGTTGCTGCTCCAGGGACATGGTAAAAAGTTACATGATGCCCTTCGTCCCTATTCTCCTTCCTTTGCCTCCTCCGTTCACGTATAAGCCCTGGATAGAGAGTCTTGAGGAACCACAAGACCGAAAGACTGGATGTCGGCTGCTGAGCGACTATAGTCTTTCAACATGCCCATCTTCCTAGCAGATATTGGCTATCAAGTAGAATACATCAGTTCTGGACATCAGCTGGTGAGAGTTATGTCTTCTCAGGAAGACGAAGGGCTGCAGAGGGACCACAGGCAGTTGGAACGTGCTCGACGCAATGAACAGGGTTGATATTCTTGTGCATGGCAAGCTGGTGGCAATAGCTTCGTTTCACTCTGAAAGGAGATGTAATCCCTAAATTACTAAGACAAGCCGCCCGTCTACTCTCTTCCTCTATTGATACCACATCAACACAACGACGTTCCGTACCTGTCCTCTTCCTTTCGAAAACAATAACCAAAGCATGCGCCCGCGTCGCCTCCAGGTATATTCGACCCACTTCAGCCCTGCAAATACAACCGGCCCTCCCAAGGCCTCAAAACTCTCTTCTCCCCCTCTTCCGCAGCCCTCTCCTTGACATCATCGTAATTGCCCGCCCGGATCCTCAACCCCTCGCCCGGAACCCTCACCTCCTGCTCCTCGCTCGTGAAATTGAGCGCCACAACGGCGCTCCGCCCGCCGCGCACCTTCTGATACACAAACGTCTTCTCGTTCCCCTCGTCAAACAGCTCAAACGCGCCATGCGTCAGCAGCTCGCCCTCCTCCTTGCGCAATCTCAGCATTTCCCGCCAGAAGTTCAGCACCGACCCGGGCTCCGCCTCCTGCTTCGCGACGTTGATGTCGGCGTACTCGTCGTGGACGCGCATCCACGCGCCGTCCTTGTTATCCGTGAAGCCCGCAAACGCCGAGGAGTCCCACTGCATCGGAATGCGCGCGTTGTCGCGGCCAAGCAGGTTGATGCTGTCCATGACGCGGTCGAGCACCTTGCCCTCGCCGTGCTCCCTCTTGATGTCGTTGTAAAAGTTGAGCGCCTCAATGTCCTTGTAGTCCTCGATGCCCCAGCTCCGTGACACATTGGTCATGCCGATCTCCTGACCCTGGTAGACGAACAGCGTGCCCGTCTGGGAGCACATCATCAGCGCGAGCATCTTGGCCGACGTCTCACGCCACTGCGGGTCGTCGCTGCCGTACCGCGACACGGAGCGGCCCTGGTCGTGGTTCTCGCAGAACGCTGTCGTCCACCCGTCGGTCCCCTCGATGAACTGCTGCCACTTGGCGACGATGCGCTTGAGTTCCGGCAGCTTCCATTCGCGCGCCTGGTACTTGTAGCCGACGCCCTGACCGAGGTCGACGATGTCGAATTGGAAGACCATGTCGAGCTGACGGTCGGCGGCGCTGATGTACTTGAGTACGTGCTGCGTGTCGGGCGTGTGGGGGAGCTCGCCGACTGTGACGGTGTCGTAGTGGTTGAGCACCTTGGCGTTCATCTCGCGCAGGAATTCGTGTATCCTCGGGCCGTTGCAGTAGATCATGTACGCGGGCTGCTCGTACGAGTTCTTGTTCATGATGGGGGCATCCCTGAACTCGACGCCCTTGCTGTACATGTTGACCGTGTCAATACGGAAGCCGTCGACGCCCTTGTCAAGCCAGAAGCGCATGGCGTTGTCGTAGATGGCCTCGCGCGTCTCCTCGTTCTCCCAGTTCAGGTCGGGCTGCTCCTTGGCGAAGAGGTGGAGATAGTATTCGCCCGTCGCCTCGTCCCACTCCCAGGTGCTACCGCTGAAGTGACTCCGCCAGTTCGTGGGAGGCAGACGGGTGCCGTCCTCGGCGTAGCGGGGGGGTTTCCAGATGTACCAGTTACGCTTGGGATTCTCTTTCGAGGACCTCGACTCCTGAAACCACTTGTGCTGGTCTGACGTATGGTTGACCACCAGATCCAGGATGAGCTTCATCCCGCGCTTGTGGCACTCCTCGATGAGGACCTCCATATCGCGAACGGTGCCGTACGGGCGGTGGACGTCCTGGTAGTCGGAGATATCGTATCCCATATCGACCTGCGGACTAGCGTACATGGGCGACACCCAGACGACATCCACGCCCAGGTCTTTGAGGTAGTCGACTTTACTAATGATTCCCGGAACGTCGCCCAGACCGTCTCCGTTGGCATCTTTGAAGCTGGCGGGGTAGATCTGGTAGATGACAGCGTCCTTCCACCAGACCCTGCTGGCGTTGCTGAGAGTTATCGAGCCCATCTTGAAAGACGTTGTCGGTTCGATGTCGTTGCCAATCTGAGTGAAACGGAGCAATGGCGAGACCACGGGAGGAGAGAAGAAGCGGCAAGGTCGGGCACAGCAGCTCAGCAATGACTGGGTTGGGGTCGAACAAAAGTTGAGTCGTGGGGCCCTAGGTCTTTATATAAACCTCACAATGGCCACAAGTAACCTAAGCCGAGAGCTCCCTTCTCCCCCTCCCCTCCAAATCAAGGTCGAAAGAAAGACAGAGCGTGAGAGCAACCCACGGCGGGACACGAAACGTCGTGCGTGTGTGGATCGCGGTGCGGAAGATCATCCATTCGATCGCAGGCCGGTGCATGCAAGCGCCGCATGCGGCCATTGCAGTTGCGGGCTACGCGCGCGCGGGGGGGAATGGAACGACCGAATGGTGGGATGGAGGACGAGGGATGGAGGGGCGGGCGTGGATTGTGGTTGCGAGCTTGCGCGCAGGGCCAACCAATGGATAGGGCCTGCTGGCAGCTCAATTCTCGCTGGAAAGTCTGGGAAAATACAGTGAACCGACCGGTGACCCCCAATTGAGTTGGGCATGGTTGGGTCAGGGGAGGAGAAGGGCGGACCCACTAAACTACCCCGGAGACGCGGGTTGACGGCGCATTGGTGCGGTCAAACTCTCGCTAAATTGCAGATCTGGGCGCAACCTCTATGCGAGTCTGCCACTGTCTCGCTCTCTAGCTTTGCCTACTTCTTTGTAATGCCCGTGTGTTAGTGTCCACCACTTGTAAACCGTACCTGCAATCAACACCCTGACATGGTCAAAGTCCCCTGGATATATGGCGAAGCTTGGACCGAAAATAAGTGCTTAACATTGTCACCCTGAGCGAGTGGTGCCATCAATGGTGTCTCTCAGGGGTGTCAAGACCTCGTCCATCGCTCCCCATACGGGGCGAACGCTGACTCCAGACTCTCAGAGTCAGGGAACACATTCCCGTCGCCCCGTCTGATCTGCAACTTGCGGAGTTTCTCCGGCGGCATGCATCGAACTTATCGCCCATCTACTACTCTGCCGCGCTGGTTCTTGGACGTTGCGACGAGCACCGTCTCAAGACCACCGTGAAGGAGGGATGCACATGCTCCTTCGGGTAACGTTCGGGAAATACTGCCAATCATACCCATACAGCTTTACTGTTCGCTTAAACTCTGCCTAACTTTTCGTGTGATAACACCAGCAACCATCTTCTCGTCGTTGTCGTTCGCCGACTCTGGCACCCCAGCCATCTGGAGCGAGCGCCGCGTTGGTCGCTTCAATTTGGGTTCAACTGCGGGCATCCACAATCGATTCCATCCCACCTGCGCGGGGTAAATGCCTGTTTTGTCGTCAGCAGTCAGACCTTCGATGACTCTCGGCGAGAATGCTCGAGCCATCCTCGTGGCCAAGAAAGGTCCCGGCGGCTCGTCCATTGTCAACACGAAAGTATTGTTCGAACTCGACTTCAACATTGCTGCTTTGCCTCGAGGTCATCACGCTATTTTGTGTAATTCCTACCCTGTCATACTAATACTACAACCGCAAGAAGAAAGAAAGAAAATAGACACAGACGCTTTTTGATAGATCCCGGTTCCCAGGTGAATATGCTGGTGATTCCATCTTGTCGCCTACCAATGGCCGAGCCCTCCTCTAGGTCTTTCTCTCCCTTTACTATTCATCATCGTCGTCGTCTACCATGCTGGTGTCTGCCGCCGGTCGCGCTTTATCATCCTCGTCGCCAGAGTCTGCGCCCATGCCGTTCTTGGCGGGGGCTTCGTCCTCATCTTCCTCGTCACTTTCAATGACTCTCCCCCGTCTGGAACGTGAGCTTTGTTGTCGCCGGCTGGCTCCATTATCTTCATCCTCGTCCTCGTCCTCGTCCCTATTGTTGTCCACTTCCATCTTGTCATCGTCATCTCGGCGCTTTTCTTCGGCCTCGGAGAGAGGAGAGCTGGCCTTCTCAAGAGCTCTCTCAGCACGGTCTAGCGGATCCTCGTCCTCGTCCTCCTCGTCGCTGTCCACGATTATCTCGGCAGACTTGTACTTGTTGTTGACCGTCGACTCCTTCTTCGTAAGGCGACGCTTCTTCTTCGTCGGCCGCTCCTCGCCCGAATCATCGCCATCTGTGTCGGCCTTCTTCTTCCGCGATCCTCGCTTGGGACGGCTCTCGCCGTCCCCTCTCGGCGCCGGCTTCTTCTTCCGTTTAATCTTATCACCAGTTTCGCTGTCAGTCGTCATTTCGGCTTCTTGTCGAGCCTTATCCTCCTCTGCACGGCGCTCGGCAATCTCTCTGTCCCTCGCGGCAATTTCCTCTCTCTCTTTTCTGATCTTTTCTTGCCTCTCGCGTTCCTTCTCGAGGGCCTTTTGTCGCTCCTCTTCGCGTTTCCGGAGCTCGGCTTGACGCTGTTCAAGGGCAGCTTGAAGCTTCTCCTTGTTCTTCTCCTCATATTCCTTCTGACTGGCAATAGCTCTCTCAAGCTGCTTGCGTTGGGTGTTACGAGCCATGTTGGCACGCTGCTCAACGTCGTGCTTGGGATAGGGGGTCTGAGGGTGGCTTGCGATCTCATCCAAAGTAGAAATGGCCGATTCAAGCCCGGTAGCAGCTTCTTGGAGTTGTACCAACGTCCGCTGGTTCTCGTTTAGCCCATAGACTGTCGTTGCCATTTGAATCTGGACAAAGGCCACGTTGAACTTGTAATGAACCTGTTCCGGGGCAGCTTCCAGGGCCTAGAGCCGAGTGGGTCAGCAAATACAGCTAGAGACCACCAGGGATGGTAACTTACCTTCTGAGCGTACTTAAGTGCTTCATGGTACGCATCCAACAGTTTCTCGGAGCGGCCCTTGTTGAGCCAAGTGCGACCCAAACAAGCGAGGATGACAGGGTCATTAGCCTTGCCTTCCTTCGACAAAGCAGTTTCATAATTCTCAATGGCCTTGGAATACTGCCTTAACTCGGCGTAGATATGGCCCAGGTTGACGTACACATGGGCGTCCTTGATGGTGTCCCGGATCTTGACGAAGATGCCGAGGGCCGTCTTGTAATCCTTCTTGTCCTCGACCAAAGCAATGGCGATACCCTGGGCTGCGTACGCGTTCTTGGGGTCTAGGGAAAGGGCCTTCTCGAAGAACTCGACCGCCTTACTGTACGTAGCGCTCCGCTTGGCCTTGTCGCTGTCGGTTTCGCGCCGCATCTCTCGAGCTTGGATCAGGTACAGGTTGCCCATACCGACCAGAGCGTACCGGTCATGCTTGTCATAGTTCTGCAGAGTGTGCTTGTAATGACGGAACTCATGGTCTTCGTTGATATTTTGCGGCCGCTTTCGGGAATGTACCTTGCCCATGTACCAGCCATACAGGGCACGAACCTCGAGATCCTGAGGATTCTCCTGGTACAGCTTTGAGACGGCGTCAGGCCCCTCCTTGTTCGGATTCTTGCGAAGCTTGATGTACGCAAGTCTTGTCCGAGCATCGGTGTAGTCGTCGTGGCGTTTCAAGAGACCTTCGTAAACCTCAATGGACTTGTCGTACAGACCTTGGGATTCGTAGCTCCGACCAAGGTTGAAGCTGATGGTGGTGACCAAAGCATCCGTGTCAATTTCTTGATCCTTCTCACCAATCTTCATGCACGCACCCAAGGCAGCCTCGAACATTTCGCTGGCCTGCTCGTGCTTTTCTGATTGGGAGTAAAAGCAGCCGATATTGTTGAGGAGCTGCGGTGGCAAGAACTTGCGAAGGGCTGCACGTTTCTCAACTTCGTCGGTAATGCCAGTCGGGTAGTCGTCCTCGGGAATCTGGTCAAGCTCCAACTGCTCGACTTGAAGAAGGCATTGCTGAGCCCTCTCAGGAAACTCGTGTTCGTACAAACGTGCCAAATTCAACAATACCGCAGCGTCGGGAGACATGCCCTTTTTGCTGTCCTTCCAAGCACCGCGTACGCCCTCAAGAAGCGAAATCGCCTTCTTCATTTCAGCCGACTTGTCCTCCTTGCCGTCCGCCTCCTCATTCGCAAAGACCTCTTCTGCGTACAGAGTTCCAAGGAGAATCATAGCCTCGTGGTTCTTGGACTGCTGGATCATTTTCTCCAAACGCAACTTCGCTTCGCCAAAGTCGCCACGGAGCACTGCCAGCTGGGCAGCACCGAACTTTGCCGGCAAATATCCACGTTCGGCACCGCCACGCGCATCATCAGCTCGGCGATAGAAGTCGCTGGCACGGTCGGGGTCGCCCGTGTAATGTTCTTTTCTTGCCAAGAGATACCAACCATCGCTGGCAATCGCATTGACATCAGTGTATTGGATTGCCTTGTGGGCAAGTGAGTCCACCGTGCCGAGCTGCTTGCGCGACAAAAAATAGCCTGCAAACGTTGCGCACGTAAGGGGCATGTTCTTGTCGAGTTTGAAAGACTTCTGGGTGTATTCAGTCATTGCTTTCTTGTAGAGACGAAGGAAGTCGGGACTGTTTGTGGGAATGTGACCGCTGGCGTCGAGGTAGTAAAGGCCGAGTAGAATGTTTCCAACCTTATGGTCCGGGTTGATCTCGATGCATCGCTCCCAAGCAAGCTTAGCATCATCTTTGAAGCCCAGCTGCCAGAAGCAGCAGCCGATGCCTATCCGCGGGTCGGGGTCGACGAAGTCGGGCATCTTCTGAAGGACTTCCTGGTAGCAAGCCAGGGACTCCGGGTACTTCCCAAGCGAGAAGAACGTCCTCGCCTTACCCATAACAGCCAGCATGTTCTTGCCTTGTGATACTCGAATCGCGTCTTCGAAGGCCTTGAGCGCCGATCGCAAAAGGTCCGCCTTTTCGGTGTCCACCTGTCCATGGCCAGTCGCCTTTGGGGTCTGTAGGGACGCTCTAAGAAGCTGGAGAACTCCGCGGGCGAGGAAAAGGGGAGGGAATGCCGGGTTGATGCGCGACGCATCGTTCAGGGTCGAGGTTGCTAGTTGCAGATAGTATTCCTTCGTTTTTGCTTCAGAGGCCAGTTCGCCGTCAGGTGGCACTCTTGGGGCTTCTCGACTCTTCCAAAGGTACATCCAGCAAAGACACCCGATCATGCTAAGCTTCTCCCTGGGATTGTTGTCTCGCATCGCGTTTCCACCTCGAACCAGCATTTCGATGGCATGGTCAATCTTCTTCTGCTTGGCATAGGCCAATGCGACCGTCATCCAGTAGGTACGGGCCGCGCGCTCGTTTTCGAAAAGGGTACAGAGCTCGGTCGGATCGTCGAAGAGCTCGAGGAGGTCGATTTCGACGGCTTCATCTTCAGCTTCGCCCTGAACCGGGACGTCGATGGCGGCTGGGATGTCTGAGAACCGCTTGCTGACAGGCGCGCCTGCTGCGCCATTGGTGCCGTTCATCGCGCCGTTGCGGAGGGCTGACATTCTGGCGGATGAGAGGCTATGGCATGCCTCGGACAAATTTGGTGATGGAGGCGATGTCTAAGTGAAGCAATCTAGAGATTTGGGGAGGAGCTGGGATGAGGCTGAGGAAAGATCAATCAGTCGCGTAGGTTGGCCTTGCACCTGGTGGGTCCGTGGAAATACGCTAGTGGAGCGCTCCTGCAGCCGCTCAACTGACAGAATGGAGTATCTGATTGGCCAGTCTTCCTCAGAGGTACTGAACACTTCAGTCCTCACTTACACGTTCACTTTACCCCCATCTGCTTCAATTGCAGTAGCTTATGTGCGATGCTCTTTCCACAAATCTGCTCAAGTCAACAGAAGATAAAGTAACCATGGTAGGGGTTCCACTGCAGGATATGTTTATTAACTTGCTTTTCTCCATTAGCTAGCATTACTGCAAAATGATTACATGAATCTGAGAAAACCGCACAGGTAGATAATCTACCAAAAAAACCCCCCCAAAAAAAACCAAGGTATAGATGTATTAGATGAAAAGGGAAGGGAGACTCTCTAAAAGGAATAGTAAATCAAGCGTTGCCCATGGCCAAGTTTCTCCTAATGAGGCAAGCAGGAAGATTGTTTGGCCCAGGAAGGGAAAGACCTCATAAAGAAGAAAGAACGAACTTGCACATGAACGAGGCAGGTGCACCTTCACCACCTTGGAAGCTACCCACCTTCCAATCTGCCCTTTCAGCAAATTTCTACTTGACGTGGGAAGCTCTCTCTCCAGGGAAATGAATAAGTTGCAACTTTCAGATCCTTACCTCTTTCTTCACCGACCAAATCACAACCAGATAGATATTCATTCTTCCTATCACCAGTAGGCCTTTGTGCCCTCATGCACATCATGCCGGCCGTCCTAGCAATCCTAACGAGACAAACCGACACCTCGGATCATCGAATGATCTTGTTTGAGCGCAGGTCGTTATTGACTGCTCGACAGGTCGAAGACCCAAGCCGCCCACTCCCTCCAGTGCCACCAACCTCTGAAGCTCGATGTTCTGGATGGGGGTGTCTCACTGAAGCACAGCAAGTTGGAGCCATCGTCACCACGGTCGTGGTATTTGTGGCACTTTTAATTGCACTGTTGTTTCTATTGCAATCGAAGAAGAAGAGAAAGAGCTGGGTCAATGGTGGCTTTGTCCTCGTTCGGCAGAAACACCGTCCCAGAGCCAGGAGTCAAGCGAACTTCATCAATCCTCAACACTCACGATTTTTTTTCAGACATGAGGGACTTAACGGCACACAACAGACACCTCAACTCATAGTCACACAACCCACGATTCTTCATATCCCCCCACCGCCTCCTCTGGTGGCCCCGGTGCTCACATCAATACCTCTGCCAATGCCGTTCCCTCAGCCTCAACCGATATATCCTAAGGTTTATCAACCCTACCATCAACATCCAATGCAGGCTCAGGGGATCAACCAGAATGGACAACCAGCAGCATCGGGGCTACCCGTCGACACCCAACGTCAACAACCACCGCAGCCTCTTCATCAGCCATGGGTGGGGGTTCCGAGCCACCAGAACGCGCAACAGCCACCGCGCAGAAGGCCGTCACTCGCACGTAGACTATTCGATATCTTCAATATTCCGATTGGAAGAGCATCTACGATCGCTAGCTCCGACTCTGGGTTGTCACGTGCGCCGTCTGTCAGGGACAGTCGTCGTTCGCGGGCCTCAGTAACTTCTATCAGCACGCCGTCATCTCCCGAAACACAGCAAAGAATGGATGCCCCTGTCGAAACATCGCCAATAAGAAAATACCAGCCATCTCCCGCAGTCACAAGTATTAGGATAAATGGCCTTGCCGCTTTAAAGAATCAGCGGAATGAGTTTCCCAGGCGTAAGGAGTCCAGGCCAGGTTTCCCAGGCCAGGAGGACTCGACTGGCAAACCAATTTCCCACATGCCGCACAAAACGACCAGCCTGAGAGTGTCGCCTCCTGCGAATCAAGATCAAGTTGGGTGTAATGCCGAGCCACAGGGAGCTGATATCCCAGTGTCGATTTCCCATGAGTCTTCGAAGACCGGAATTTACCACCGTTCTCACAGTATTAAACCCCTTCGAAGGTACAAACATCAACCACTTGTGGCAACGACCAAAAGCTGATTAAATACAGCGCTCTTAAGAATGGAAGGAAAGCCGCCGATGCAGCCAAGACAAACACCGCGGATGTTGACGTCGACCCTTCGACCAAAACAGCCAAGATTGATACAATACATACTGATATTAGTTCCTCGGCCATATTAAGCCCTAGGTAAACAACCACTGCCCCTAAGCCTGATCGTTTACCGAGTGCGAAATAGCGTTCAAGCAGCTTTCAAGAGCGGCTGGCCGGCGACTTCCTCAGTGGCCATTGATGGTAGTACTCACAGAAGTCCAGAGTAAACCAGACTTTGATTCTCTTCACGGAAGCCCTCGAGCTGATATGATTGATAGACCGAGCCATCAGGCCAAACTAGTCCACAGACGAAGGCATACGGATGAGAGACCAGACGCTGTCAAAGAGAACCAACAAAGCCCCTTGGATGCTGTCCTCCGAGCCGTCAGACTGATACATCAGCCTTCCATGACTGATTCAAGCAGCCCAGTTGGGATAACAGAGAAGAAGCAGGACCACGGCTCGAAAGCCATCCGTCACCTACGCGAGACCTCGAGAAGTACCCAAGAATTCTGGTGAGCCAATCAAACTCTATCCGGTGCTATGTAAAGTGACAAACAGCTAACACTTAGCTTGAGTTACCCTTATCCCAACGATATGAAGCCAGACGAGAGTTTGAGCGACTACTCATCGCCGCCGTCTCCTCCGAGGCCGGTTCATCAAGGCGGCGGCCAGTATACGCCGGACCAGCTCCGGCACAAGCATTCAACAGGAGCGAATTAATCAACGGCGATACGTCCACCGAGTCCGCCTGTAAGGCAGGAAAAGAAACAGAGGGTGTGACCATCGAAGAGGTGTAAGGGGAATTAGGGAGGAGCGTTTCCTCAACTTTGGGTCGTTTTGACTACCACGGTTTTTGTCAACCAGTCAGACCAGTTAACATTGGTGACTGGCGTTGAAATGGTCTGCAGATGAGCAGATAGTAGTATGTTTGCTTCCCAGACAATGATCATAATTCGTCTTAACGCTTCAGATAGGGAATGGTGTCAGGAGTAAGGGTTCAGACATGTTGCAAGGACGTAGAAATCAGAGAGCTCTTGGAACGAAACTACCCTCTCCCAATCATATTGCAGTAATGAATCATAAAAACTCATCTTATGCTGAGTTGTGCATGGCCTTGGATTCCCTCGAATGCGCAGTGGGTGCTAAAGCAGGGGTAAGTCAGGCATTTGTGTCACCCTGGTTCGTGCACATGGCGATGCGGTACGTACTTTGTCCGGGTGCGTAAGACAAAAAGCAGCAAAGCAAAAGGGCCTGGGGAGGTGGCTTCGTCATTGCCTGCTTCTCCGGCCGGAATGGCACTTGCTGCACCCTGGAGCTTACCTTAGTCCAACCTCGCAGCCCCGATCACTTCTCCCCACGCCGCCCGACAAACCCAAGCCTGATTGTCTGCACCTCTCATTTGCAACTTCATTGTTGTTTTCTCCGCCTCAGACCCTTTTACCTTAGAACCACCTCTCCTCTTTTATTGGACGCAGCAATTACTAACTGCTTGATTGTCGCATGCTGACAGACAAGTGCCCTCTCAGGCCCCTCCCCCGCAACTCCCGGCTCAGCTGCGCATTTCCCCGTCGCGCATCCCAACTGAGACCGCGAACCTTTTCGCACGATTGAAGACCGGTTTACAGCTTTGTTTGCTGTCCTGCTCGAACCAAGACCTACGCAATGTGGAACGATGAGGATAACAACCCTTACGCGGAGGGCTTTGACCGGAGAGACAGCTTGACTTCCTCCTCAGCTAACCCGGCCTCTCCTACCGCTCGTGAGTGTATGTTACGATCTTTCCCCATTACACTCTTAGCGACTTGAAGGAGCCAGGAAATGATGGAAACCATAGATTTGGATGCTTCCTCAGACAGTACTGATTCCGACTGGGAGACTTTAGACCAGCGATTCGACATCCCTCAGACCCCGTCGACCACGAGCGATGAGGCCCCCCAGAATCACCCTCACGCCCACGACGACAGCGAGGTCGAGAGCAGCGACAATGAGCCGATTGCTAGAGACAGAGGCGATGTTGTCCCCCGTCCCAAGCCCGGTGGCTATGAGAGCCGAGTCGAGCAAATCCTCTGGGAGAACCCGTCGATGACTATCCTTATTACGGATGCAGGAAAGAGCGCGGAGAGCGGAGGAAAATATATCGTGTACACCATCCGGACAGGCGTACGTATCGTCGAAAAGAGTCATTCAGAGGAACAATCCACTGACAAACGTCGCAGAATCTCGAAGTCCGCCGACGCTACTCGGAGTTTGCTTCTTTGCGCGAGGCGTTGACCCGACTTCACCCAACCTTGATCATACCCCCCATTCCCGAGAAGCACACCATGGCCGACTACGCGGCGAACCCGACAAATGCGAAGCAAGACCAGCAGATTATTGACCTGCGCAAGCGCATGCTCGCTGTGTTCCTGAACCGATGCCGACGAATGGAAGAGGTCCGAGGCGATGGTGTGTGGTGGAGATTCCTTGACCCCAATGCCAGTTGGGTGAGTTGTTTGAATCCGCATGATTGCTATTTGATAGTTGCTGACCAGCCACAGAGCGAGGTATTGCACTCCCACCCGGTGTCATCGATACCCAAATCAGTCCTGAAGGCTCCTCCTCTGGATCCTGCGAATCCTACGCCAGCTCACAGCTTCCTCCCCGTACCAGCGGCTTCGGCTAAGCTCAGGACAACGGGTGGCCCTGGGGTCGACCCCGGAGCGATCTCTGGTACTGGTTCCCATGTCTTTGGCCGCTTTCCCCCTGACAGCCACACACTGAGCGAGCAGGAGCTTGATCCGTACTTCATTACGTATGAGGCTTCGATCAAGGAATTGGAGCAGCTGTTATCGGGATCTATGGAGAAGGTCAACCGTCGGACTTTGAGCCACTTATCCGCTCTTGCTGTGGACCTCTGCGAGCTAGGTTCCAAGTTCAATGCATTCGCGCTCTCAGAACAAGCCCCTTCTCTTGGACCAGCCCTTGAAAGAGTAGGACAGGCGGCGGATTCTTCCTACATCGCAACAGAGGAGCTCTCTGGATCCCTTGGTGCCAGTTTTGCAGAGCCAATGCGAGAAAACGCGCAGTTCGCAGGTGTGGTTCGCAGCGTGCTGAAATACAGGGTGCTGAAGCGGGTGCAGCAGGAGCAGACGAGTGACGAGCTGAGCAAGAAGATTGCGTTACTCGATCAGTTGGAGCGGAGCGAAGCGGAGGCCAAACGCATCGAGCAGTACCTGAGCAGCAGCCAACAGATCGCGCCTGCACCAAAGCGATCAACCAGTCTTCGCGAGGCGAACACGTCGAACCACCAGCGTGAAGGGAGCGCTGAGGATACGGCCTCTATTGACTCAGACTTCCCCCCTACCCATGGTGAGCCGGTACCAACCGCAAGCCAAGGAGTTCCTCAGCGAAGCAACTCAACGCCTGGCCATAAGAAGGCTGCGAGCAGTAATTCGATCACGAACAAGATCTTTGGACCAATCCGGCATGCTATTCAGGGTGTAGCTGACGTCGATCCCGAGAGAACTCGCCGTGACATGATTGGAAAGACCCGGGAGAGCATTGAGCAGCTGGAGCAGGCAAAGGTGGTCTCCGAGCATGACGTCAAGGAGGCCAGCGCCAGCATTTTGAAGGACTTGAAGAGATTCCAGGGAGAGAAGGAAGAGGATCTGCGTCGATACATGGTGAGTTGTCAGCAAGCGTGGGCTTATGAGTACATGGGGCTAATTCGGATAACAGCTGGCCTACGCCAAGAGCCAAATCGAGTGGGCAAAGAAGAACAAGGAGACATGGGAGGATGCCAAAGCCGAGGTCGCCAAGATTGACGAGAACTAGGTGGCTGATGGGTGTGACAAGTACGAAAGGAATTCGCGCGACGATATCAGAACAGTTCTGGCTCAAAAAGTGCTTGAGCTGTTCCCAATAATATGACGAGGCGTTTGAGTGTGCCGGGTTTGATTATGGGTTGCCCACCAATTGACGTGGGACAAGAAAGCTCGCTTGGCGTTTACGAGGGATCTTCCGTTCGTAAAAGCCATGGAATAGTCAAAGATAATTAATCACATTAGTTCAGACACTTCACGTCAGCCCATGTACCTACGGTGTTCCATTTTCCGCCTCTGCCTCCCACTAAACATCCTTAGATAGGCTCTGTCTTACAATTGCCTTGAAGCTGAGCTATTACCACGCTGATTCCTCTCCACCCTTGACCATCCTATGTGGACAAACAACGACGGCCACCCCGCGGTGCCGCGCAGGCTTATCTTGTTATCGATAAGAACCCGATAAAGCTCCGAGACTTTGTCGCGAGGCTCAGACCAACGAACCCGGCCTGGTTCGTACTTGGCTCCGTTCCTTCTCTCCTTTGTGCAACACCAAAAACCTTTCCACCTGCAACAATGGATGGCATACAGGTCCGCCCCCCGAGGGCCCGATTGCCTCGATCGCAGAACCGGGCATCAAGGCCGGGACCCAGCTGCTCTTCGACCTGCGCCGCGAGGTCGCGAGCCTGTTGCACCGTAATCAGACCAGCTTCCCCGGCGCGCAGCCCGTCAGCTTTGCGCGCAAACACCTCGAGGAGCTACGGAACAAAGAGTGAGTTTTGTCGCGCGCGCGCGCGAACTCCCCGAGCCGGCGGCCGGCCCGGACTCGAGACATCATCTGTCGACTGGTGTCGCTGACAATTGTGTGAAACAGCTACTATGTCTGCGAGAAGTCGGACGGCATCCGGTACCTCCTGTATCTCACCGAGGACGAGGGCCGCGAAATTCACTACCTCATTGACCGCAAGAACGATTACTGGTTCATCAAGAACAATAGCTTCCACTTTCCGCGTAAGGAGGACTTGACGAAGTTTCACACGCGGACGCTTATTGACGGCGAGCTGGTCATGGATGATACTGGCAAGGGCCAAAAGGAGCCACGCTTCCTGGTGTTTGACTGTCTTGTGCTTGACGGCCAGGACCTAATGTCGCGCACGCTCGACAAGCGGCTCGCCTACTTCAACGAGAACATATATAAGCCCTACCGGGACTTGTTCAAACAGTACCCGGAGGAGCGAGACTTCCAGCCGTTTCTGGTGGAGATGAAGGCTATGCAGTTGAGCTACGGCATCGAGATGATGTTCCGCGAGATCTTACCGAAGCTGCGACACGGTAATGACGGTTTGATTTTCACGTGCGTCAGCAGCGACTACAAGCACGGAACCGACCCGCACATTCTTAAGTGGAAGCCCCCCGAAGAGAACACGGTTGACTGCCGGCTGCGGCTAAGCTTCCCTACTGTGCAGCCGGGCGAGGGGGACGACGACGTCGAAGGGCCTTTTGTGGACTACGAGGCCGTCCCACACGCGGAGCTATGGAGCTTCATGGGCGACGGGCGGTATCAGTACTTCGCCGATGTGCACATCACCGAGGACGAGTGGGAAACACTCAAAGGGCTCGGGGACCCGTTGAATGACCGCATTGTCGAGTGCCACAAGGACGATGTGGGACGGTGGCGCATCATCCGCTTCCGCGATGACAAGTCCGAGGCGAACCATATCTCGACGATCAAGAGCGTGATGGAGAGCATCGAGGACCGGGTCACGGAGAAGGACCTCGCCGAGGCGGCCAAGAGCATCAAGGATAACTGGAAGACGCGCAATGCTAAGCGGTGACCTGGCTCACCTGCGTCTGGGGAAGAGGTCAAGATTTAACGACGCAAGAGGGGCCACGGCGTCTAGATGCAGAGGCTTCGCGTCGCGGTGGCGGCAGTTTGTATGTGTGTGTGTGTGTGTGAAAAAGAGAGAGTATGTACGAGTGGGAGGCGTCTTTGGTGTTTCGTTTGCAAAGCCAACCAGAACAAAAGGGAGAGGAGCACAGTCTCCAGGAACATGGGGAAAAAGGGGTTTCGCTCTCCTTCTTTCCCCCAAATCCGATTCCGCAGCTCTCCAAACTTTGTTTGCGCGGATGGCTATTTTGGCGTTACAGCTCTGGGGATAGCGGGCATTAAAGGGTATCATGCGGATCCAGGTGTTCTCGTCTTCACCATCGAACGTGTTTTGTATAGTGTAGTGTGAGGCAAGAGAGCAATGGACGAGACGTGCTTTGGAATAAAATATACATTTTAATAGTGGCGTCTTTGAAGCGAACCCTCCTCGGTGTCAAGCTGGCTGTTATTCGTTTGTGAGGTGGGAACGTCGACTCTCGGAGCAAAGGCTGTTCCACAATCACGAGCCAAAATTCGTAGTTGAACCAAGGGCAACGTGTCTCGCGCAACAATGTTGTCTTCATTTCTTTTCTTTTTCCACGACTCGGCAGGGTCTCCCACTCGATCCTGATTCGAGCACTGCAGCTGTAGCTACTGAAGTAAGATAAGGTAAGGAGAAAGCTGAATGCATGTGAGTCTCCTAACGAGGGGAACTCTTCCCCCAACAAACTCAACTCAGGTACTCACTCACTCTGCCCGGGGGCGTTGCACTCAAAGGCACAGCATCCACGCCCCCGCTCGCCCTTCTGGCTTCTGGGCAGGCACGGGCTTCTGCAACCTCGAAGACGTCACAAACCCGGGCAAAGTTTCCCCAATCTTACCTACGGTACCTCATCTCACACCTGGAGCACAGCGACAGGCTATCTTAGGCGGCGAAGGGAGGGATGAGAATTAGATGGTGCTTCCGAGAAGAACAATCCCTCAACCTCAATCCCGAACTCACTTCCCTTTCCTTCTTTCCTTGGCTTGTTCTTTGAGCTTCATCTACCTACCCTAGCTTACTACAAAGTTCGCGATAGATTCAATTGGCACCACTGAGACGATACGATACGATCACTCACCTCGCGCGCTGTGCAAGCTTCAACCAGGGCTTGACTGCTACCCGCCATGATTCTCGGACCGGTGTCACTGTTCGATTGCCTGGCCTTTGTCATCTTCCTCGCGCCGCAGCTCCTCCTTCATGTTGGCTTCTTCCGGACGGTGGCCGTCGCCATCAAGGCGTTGCCATTTCTGATATTCGAGCTGCCGACCGAGCTATTCCGCGAGCGCTGCCTCCTCCGCCACAATCAGCGTTCGCCGTTCGTGCAGCGGGCGACCTTCTTCGAGGACGTGGTCATACGATGCGTGCGGTACGCTTTTGCAAACCTGCCCCCCAAAATCGGCCGCGTCTTCCTCTCTAAGAATGTCTCTCGGCCATTTCTGAGGTTTCGCATGTTGCGGCACGGTTACCTCAGCTCGCCTTCCCGCTGGAGCGAGTACAAGGAACATGTAAGTGCAGCCTCAATCTCCATGTAACATGATTAGTGGCTTAGGGTTTTCTCTTCTTTTTTTTTGGCAGGGTGAACATGGTTTCCAAGGAGTCTGGATCACCAAGGATGCATCGAAGCCTCCCGACATTGTCCTCTACTACGCCCACGGAGGCGGCTTCTCCATGGGCTCCGCATACTTTTACCTCGAGTTTCTCCTGTCGTGGCACTCGCTGCTGGTCCAGTCAGGCTACCGGAACCCCGCCATATTCGCGCTCGAGTACACGCTTGTGCCCGACAAGACGTATCCGACGCAGGTGTACGAGACGTTGAGGGGTTACAAGCACGTCCTGGAAAGGACCGGAGATCCTCGGAAAGTGGTCGTGGCTGGGGACTCTGCTGGTGGAACTCTGATCTTGACACTTTTACTGGAACTCGGTCACATGAATGAGGCCAGAGCTTTCAAGGAAAAAAGCGATGATTCCGTCGCGTCTGAAGGCGAGAGCCAGGAGCAACTGCGACAAGCGTCCGAGTCTCCGCTTCCCGGGCTCTGTGTGCTGATTTCGCCATGGGCCAAGTTGATATCGAATAGACATGAGAATTCGGCCAGCGATTTCCTGGATCGCGACACGCTGTGGAGGTACGCATTGCAGTACGCCGGAACCTCGCATGCCTACGACAAATCGGCATCGCCTGGGCACTGTGTCGATCATCGGGTGTGGGCGGAAGCTAGCCCGCCGTATGGCTTCTTCGTCGCCTACGGATCCGAGGAAGTCTTCGCCCCTGACATCAAAGACCTCATCAACATGCTGGTGAAAAGTACCGAGGTGGACAGCCGTAGCGAGGAGGGCGGTATCCATGCCTGGCCTGTGGTCGATTTGTTCTTATCCAGCAACGAGAGCAAGAGGTTGAAGGGTCTGCGGACACTCACGTCAGCCATCAGAAAACACATTCAATAACCGTCTGCCAAGGCGCCGTTCATCCACTTCCACTACTCAGATTAGATCAAGTTTCAAACTGTCATAGACCGAGGCGCGCCAACCTCGAAACCAGAGCTGGAACAACTCGGCTTCTGCGGTCGTGGCCTGTTGGTTGGTCTCCAGCCGTTTCTCTATCTTTATCATCATCCATGGCGACCAATAGAAGGGGGCGCAAACAATAGAAATTCGTGGTTTGATTACCTGCGTAACTGAGACCGGGCCGTCGGCCGACTAGAAATGACAGCGGAAATGGCAAGATTCCCGTTGGAGGGGCCGCGACGAGCATTTGTCAAAGACGCGTTGAAGGATGTGAAAGAGTTCTTTGTAGCCTCGCTGGGAAGCCGCGCCGACATGGAGTGCCACCCACCTCACTTACGACCAGGGCATCGGAGGGCCGTTGCAAAGTGAAAGCCCAAAAAGCTAGGGAGCTTATGAGGGCCTTCGGATGAGATCATGGATGGTTCAGACAGACTACCTGATGAGCGCGATGGCTTCGCCACAGGAAATGTATTTATGGGACAACGGGGTTCCTTGATGTCGGCGCGCAGCGAAAGGCTCGCCAGTGCTCGAGGTACAGGGAGGGTGCCAGCTCCAGCCAGTGTCGAAGGCAGTAGCAGGCGGCGGGGTTTGACGAAGTTGGGTGTGTCTCATGAACACAAAGTAGGCAACGCTCGCCGGGTTCCAGGCGTGAGGGACGTGAAGTATGAATGACAGGATGGGTTTGGTCGAGTTCGAGTCTTGGTCCTCGAGATAAACGATATCGATGAAAAAAGCTTGAAGCTAAGGAGATATGAGAAATGGTCAGCCAGTCTACTGTGTCCTTCTTTACATTAGCCAGCCAGCCCCTTCAGCCTGCCTGACGTTACCTCGCGCCGCGAGATGCAGCTACACCTGCGAGGTTGCGACATGCAGCAGCAAGCTGGGACGACGAAGGACGCCGCCCACGTTGTGACCTGTCATTGATGATTCTGATGCTGATGCGACGGCGAATGGATGCCGAGTATCCGTTCAACAGCTGAAGGCGGGAGATGGGTACGGCGAGAGAACGTGAGTGAGGCAGAGAAGTGAGAAAATCGGAAATGATGCTTTGTGCAGCAGTTCAATATGAGATCGGGTTCTGGTACCGATGGAAAGGATAGGTCAGGTACCGGCAGACTTTAGCTTGGGTGAAAAGGTACCTCTGCCCCGAGTAAGGAGCTAGCGGCTGTGCTGATGCAGAAAACGGGAAAGCGTGGGCACACCTCGAGCATCCTGTTCCAATCAGCATGGCAGCGTGACCCCTGTCTGGGCGTGTTCTTGGGGAAAGCAGAGGGCAGCAAAGGGGGAGCTCTGACCCGCGATGCGCATATAAACGGTGGACATTCCCACCGTGATCCATCGCCTTGTGGAAGGAACCCGCTCACCGCGAACAGAAGGAACTGATCCACCTCACCTGCCACTCGACCAGTACCGTTGTCGTCCGCCCTCCGTCTTCCTTCAGCCGTCACACGCACACTCGCAGCCACCACCAATCCTACCAAATCACACTCGACCAGCATCAGCACTCGCACTTGCACTTACACTGCTGCGCCTTCCGCACAGTGCCCGCCTGTGCCCGCCTGTGCCTGTTTGCCTGCTTGTGAGTCTGCCAGTCAGACTGCCTGCATCCTTTCCGATGGACGTTTGCCAACCCGTGAGGCTCGACTGACTATACCTGCGACTGGGACAAGACCATCCTCGGGTTTCCTAGTCCCCTCATTCCCCAATTTCTGTACAAAATACCCCTTTCTTCTTCTTTTCTCCCACGAGTGTAGTAGGCAGGGCCACTCTCGATAATACCGCTGCCCCGCATCCATTAACGCCTGACCACATCGCC